>JAULBX010015533.1:0-63545 GCA_032358255.1 Heterotrichella gracilis | reverse complement strand
GTAAAGTAAAGTAAAGTAAAGTAAAGTAAAGTAAAGTAAAGTAAAGTAAAGTAAAGTAAAGTAAAGTAAAGTAAAGTGCCCCGAGTGTCTAGACTTGGGCGTTGCTTACGTCGTGAACTTTCTTCCTTTGTCGAGTACTAGGTCGATCACCATGGCTGAAAGGGCTGCCTTCCTGTTGGCCGCCAGTGTGCTGCTTTCAGCAGTGTTCCTGGCACATGCTTCGAGCAGGAGTCTCCTACAAGGTATAGGTCACGCTCAGCCGAGTTATCAACGACGAGGGTGCTGCATGAACGTCCGGCTTCTGATCAGATTTTAGTGGGTGACTAAGTTGTATCAGTGCCCAAGCTCGTCATGTGACAGGGGCACTTCGAAGGGGTGACCCGGGGTGCAATGGTATGCCGCAAACTTCTACTGAGTACAAGTAGACAGGTGGTACTATCGCAGTGCGGGCCCGGGTGGTGGCCCTATCGTTTGGCTGACTCTTAAAGACAAACAACCAAGTTGCTTATTTCCTGAATAATAATAATAAAAAATTCAGTTTTTGTTTTTGGGAGGGGGGTGAAAGCCCGCATATATTAAAGGTGGATGTGTAGGATCAGGGAGACTATTATTTACTCAGGTGAACATCTCTGTAGGGTGTGGAGTGCGTCACACAATCGCAGCTTTTTACCAGAGACACAGTTGATATTTCTTGGCGTGCATGGCAATGCAGCATACCTGTTGACTGTCACAACACAATGGGGCGTGTAATTCTTATATATTTTATCTACTCAGCATGGGCCTCACTCCTTAGTGACTTGAGCCTGTCTGTGTGTACCCCAGATTGCCTGGACACTGACCAGACAATAGCATGGGCCACCCAGCCCTACTCGCCCATCACCATCTGCTGCGGCAAGTCATTCACCTTCACTTGGTCAGGGGTGACTCATGGGCTGTGGGAGATTCCATCTGCTGAGTGCCCAGCATTATTCACCGAGAACCCCAACCAGCCCGACCTGAAGAGGCTTGTAGCAGCCGGCAGTGATGGATCTTACACTATCGCGCCCACTGCAACTGGAAAGGTGAGCCGCAATGCTTGTGACATAACTATCTGCATGGTGCACAGGGTTTAGGGTTTAGGTTAATTTAAAATGATTGGTACAGATTAATTAAATGATTGGTAAAAAGACCCAGAGTTTAAGATGACCTTGTCTTTTTTACCAATCATTTAACCAAATTTGAAAATCTCCAAGTTAGTATAGACCCCGCTTCCACAGATCTGCAGTCACACCATCCGCATGCCATGGTGTGGTTGACTGCACGCATAAATCAAAGCAGTGGCGCATCCAGCTCCTGATCCATTCAATGGCAAGCACCACACTAGGGCTGACACCAATCAGTTGAAGCTACCACCGCGGGTCAAGGAATGATTTGATCAGCCATGCCTTGTCACGATTTCCCACGTGCTGCATGCTTAGATCAGACAACACACAGGCTTGAGAAGGATGCCGTCCAGGTAGCCATGATGTGGGCTATATGTAAATATGGGCATTTAGAGTGTCACTCTAGTATATTAGCCCTGCTACACACATGTTCACATTGATGCCGGGCACATTGATTGTCACAATAGCTTTTGAACTATCTACATCCAACGTGCTGATTTGAGTGGCCTGTGTCTTTGCAGTACTGGTATACCTGCCCTGTGCTGGGTCACTGCGCTGCTGGTGAGTATAAGTATATGCATACATTCGTACAATAATAATAAAAATATTTCGCAACATGCATTGGTCCAGGATGCATTGCACATCTTGTTGTGACAGTACCTGTTGATCACAGCACGTTGTTGACTCGAAACATTTTTTGTGGGCTAGTCCATGGGCTGTGAACTGCATGATGCAGTCCCGGGCCAGCACTTACTGTGCATGCGTATTTGGCTACGGTAACCAACGCCTAGCCAACTGGGCTAGGCCGGGTGCCACTGGGATTGTACATGTCATGCGCTGGCATTTTTCTGCTTTTCATGTCCTTAACGCTGCTTATCGCATTTCAGTGCATGGCCCATGCATGTGCTGGCCAGCCATTTGGTGCCAATAATTGTCTCCCACTCCAGTACTTTACCCACAGGTGCAACTTGGCATGACTATGTTGTACGCGTTTTTGCAGGCCAGAAGCTTGCTGTCACAGTTGCCGGCACATGCCCTTGAAGGCCAGTGGCTTTAAATTTGGGACCGTCAGGCTGCTTGTCAACTTCATTGATGGGCAATAATTAAGTTTAGAAGTCCTGCCCCGCATTGGATACGTATGGACACCAGGTCCTGCAGGCTTCCCTTTTTAAACACATGCATTGCAATCCCTCTTAAGTTGGGTTGCGCCAGGGGACTCTGCTGAACGAGTTGCTGTTCATTTGAACATTGCGCATTAGGAATGGATTGCATTTAGGGTAGTGGTATGACATTGTGCAGCATACATTATGTATTTACATGTATGGTGCAGACTCTGAGAATACTGTTGCGAGGCTCAGAACACCAGCTTAAGCAATTGGTGGCAGCTTTGATTGTGTGCTGCTCAGTTCTAGTACTGCTGCTAAGGGCGTCTGGCTTCTGTCTGTCAATGTGGCTTTTAAAATGTAGACATGGCTTTACGAGACAGTAGAATGCACTTATCTGCAGCTATAGATCATACAAAATAAAACCTGGCCGGCCGTATTTGCTGCCAGGATAGTTGCCAAGCGGCATAGTGCACTGTTACAATTAGTTGGCTGATCATTGCAACAACAGTTGAATCTGGCAGCGACATGTCATATTGCACGTAAATAATTGTTTTCTTTGCACCAGCAGCACTGCCGGCGCCAGCGCTGAACTGTATTGTAACAAGAGAGAATGGCAATGGTTGACTGAGCGGCCTTTTTTGAATTTGGATGCCCAAGCAAAATGAGAACTCACACCATACTATTCGATTGATACGTAATGGTATGCATTGTTGGCACACCGTTGGCGAGCGCATTGTATGTGCCCAAATAATAGATGCAGGGGCTCAGCAAAACGAGTGAAACCCAATATCAGTGTGGTGCTTGAAATCGTCACGCGCTCGCAGTCCTCCAAACACCGCTGTGGAAACAGCTCCAACAGCCATCAATGCTGTCATCAAGAAGACAATGATGGATGACCTGCACACATTACAGGAAGTGGTTTGATATCCACCACAAGCATCACATGCGTTACATTGCTATCCTGTGCATATGCAATCCTTCCATTCTCCTCCATTTTATAGCACGCATACATGCCAGGCAGCGGCAGCACATGCTTCTGCAAGACTGGGAGGGACCGTGCAAATGACAAGGCGTTCACCGCAGTTGCGTTCCTGCCACAGTAATGCTGTCAACAAAGCCTGACGTGCACATCCCTGTGAGATCGGGCGCATCAGTGGCCATGGCTCAAGCTTGTGTGCGTTTGTCTGCGACCTACCTTCCAGTCTGCCTGACCAGCCTTCCAATCAAGGTCACCCCGATCATGGAGGCAATGAATCCCACAGGTGCAAATACTGACGCAAAGCTGCGGTTGAGCATGTGATGGAAGTTGAAAGAAAGGGCAATGGTGCTGCTGCTGAAGAGGATCATGAGCACAGCTGTTGAGGCCACAACCTGCATCGGATTTTACAATGGTCACATAAATAGGCGCCACATATAAAAACACCAGGCACTGTTGGTGATCGCTACCATGCATGTTTAAGCATATGTATACACGAATGAATAATACCAAAGTAATTGAATTAATAAAGTATTTTAAGGATGAAACAGAATGGGGAAAAAAGAAATGACAAACCAACCAACCATTATTTGCATTTGCTGGGCAGGCAACAATCTACTACAATGACCCAGCGACTTACCTCCGGGTGGACTCCCAGGTACAGCATGAATGGATTGAATACGAGTGCGCCACCAATGCCCAGCAGCCCAGCAATTGCACCAGCCAGTGCAACCACAGCCAGTGTCTGCAGCAGCTGAGGCATGGAAAAGGCTCCTGCAAGAGACCATTTGCCTCAGTGCTTGGAGTCACACAAGCAAACCTGCAGCCAAGGAGAAGCCCCACCCCATCTAGCATGTTGGCCGCTGCACTCACCGCTGGCAGTCGTGCCACTCAACAAAATCTGGCGCATTTCTGGGTCAACAGCTCGTGAGTCATCCTTGATTTCCTTGACGTGGTGCCACACACGCAGGCTGATGACAGCTGCCAGCACAGCTGCCTGCAGGCCGTACAGCGCAAAGTACTGCCATTCACAGCGCCCATGCATCGACTTGAGCATCTCCAGAGTCAGGTTGACAGCCCACAATGCCAGCAGTGCCAGCGCCTGTTATCAAGAAAGGGTACACAAATGACACTTAGATTTCTTCATGAATAGGTGGTGGCTGGGCAACCATGCACAAGAGGGCTGTGGTGCAAATCCAATCGCCATTGGTGATGCTGTGCTCGTTGAAAATCCATCCAATACAAATAAGTACACCAAGCTCAAATTCTGCATCAATGTGTACCTTACCTTGAAGAAAGGGAACCTGCGGACGATAGTCTTGACATTGCACACAACGTTTGAAACCATCAAGGGTTCTTCCTCAGCTGCACTGGCATTGTTCTTTGATGCAGGCGCAGTAGAAATTTGGTGAAAGCCATCCCCAATGTCATCCTCATTCTCTTCCTCATCTGCATGCAAACATACAGTCAAAGTAAGATGATGGGCATTAGCTGATCCAGTACAGCAAAGCAGACCACCGCTTCCATTCGTATCAATCAACATCTTGTATGCGGTGTATGCCCACAATTCCAGGCCATTTACCTGGGTAGGCGTTCCCATGGCCACCAGCATCACCACGGGACACAAGCCCTGCGTTCTCCTTCTTGCGCTGCTGCAATCCTTTGTGATATGTCTTATGAATCACATACACAAGGAGCACCACCAGGAGAGCGGTTTGCAACCAATCAGGAAAGAGCACATTGAAGATAACGCCAAAGGAAACACCCAGCAGCAGGGCTGGAATGAACGTCAGCGCAATGTCAAAATCAACCAGCGTCCTGTTGGGCGCATATGGGTTCATGTGGGTGATGCCATACAGGCTGCTGGCGATTGCACTGCAGGCCACAACGGTGTGTGACAGCGCAATTGAGTACTTCAAACCTGCATCAAGGATAATGCGTTGAAAAGCTGTATGTGACCTGGCATCACATAGGTCATTGCTGGATGAACACACAGGTATGCATATAATGTATACGACCTGTGTCCTGTTGCAGCTTGCAGCATAACACAACTGGGTTGATTGTGGTACACAGGCCAAAACCTACCACGACTTTTGCAATGGCATGGCGCATGGCAAGGCACAGCGGACAATGCCATGAAAGTTGTCAGCGGGTTTTACCAAGCCAATACTTACCAAATCCAACAACGACGTTGAAAACTGGGAGCATGAAAGGCCCGCCGCCAATGCCTGCCGAGTTGGCCAGAAGCGCACACTGCAAAACCCTAGCTGTGAGCACTCAGAACCCAGCACCAAACAATAACCCAGAAGTGGGCAGCGCACTCACCACAAACGCAAGGACCAGCGCGCACACATTGCGCTTGCTGTGCAAGCTGAATGGTGTGTCTGCATCCGTAGCCTTGAGTTGAGAGTCGAGCAAGCCCCACCCAGTTGCTGTGTGCGCGCCAAGGCCTGCCTGGTCAGGGTGCCTTGCTGCTGTGGCTGTTTCAGCTGACAGCGCCTGGCAACCTGCTGTGCTATCGTGTGCTGAGCCATGAAGGCACGCCAGGTGGCTGCCACTGGGAGCCCTATCCCCTTGCTCAACGCACTGTGAGCTGCTTAGGGCCAAGGCAAGGAGGAAGAATACTGCCCCAGGTGGCCTCATGCCATGAGTCATTGTGGGCAACCTGTGAATGTATCGTTGCCAGGAGTTGATTGGGTGATGCAGTCTTCGTGTAGCAGGAAACGCGGTGACAAACGTATGCACATCTAGCTATCACGACCCTAGCAGCCAGGGTGTGCACCAGGGTGCAGGTGCTGATAATCCGTTGCGCGGTAAGCCGCATGCCGGGTCGCCACCAACTGGAAACCGTGGTATGGAAAGCCTTGGTTCCCGCACTAAGGCGAGCAATGCTATCCAAGGGGGCTGAAACGCGCATACTTACTTGACACTGTCCCAAGCAACAAGCGGCCGTTAGCGCTAGCTCGCTACTCCACCCACTCACGCATGCATACGGCCCTGCACGAAAACCAGCAGACTTCGACGAGGAGAAGCAAAGACACCTAACATGAACAGATCAATTTTGAAGAGGCACCTGTAATACTCAGCATTAGATAGGTAGCCTAAGAGCTAAAGAAAAGGTGTCACAAGGGAGGGGCATGGTACTGGTGCATCCATGGGGACGAATAAACCACAGGCGGGGATTCAATCCGGGGCGGGGATTGAAAACCCGACATGCCCAACTATGAACCAACGCAAAAAAGGCTGGGCAGTGCACCACCGGCATTCAAACAGGCTTGCCGCTATTCCTGCCCCACATGCCCACCTTGCAACAGCAATTTTGCAGTGAGTGTGGCCAGGGCGATGAACTGGCCGCTCATCTTTGCTTCTCCTCTACAGTGTGCCGCCTGCTGCCAACATCAAGGCCAGTACCTTCTACTTGAGCAGGATTTAACCAACCCAGCAGCGCAGGCACAGCATTGTCCACCCACAGAGGCAGCAGCAACCACACGGCCTGGGTGTACAGTACCACATAGTCAACCTTTCTGCGTGCACAAGGGTGCCCTTTTCATGTAGGGAATGCACTTTGCCCGAAGTGCTGGATGGCGCACACGCCATCATGGCAGCCGATGTTTCATGCAGTACTTGTTGGCTCAGCTTCTGTGGTCTGCAAAAGATTGTCTCTAGTTCCCCCACTATGCTCCTGCAAAGCCCTGGCCGTGAGTGGTTGTTAATATTATGCTAGACTCACCAGAACGATCACAGCTGCCATGGCAGCGATCGGACCCACGCTCTGCGGCAATCCCCAAACCAGCGCGACCACCTCTGCTTGCAGGACACACATTGCTGAGCAGGTTGTAGCTGAGAACCTACAGTACCTTGAAGGTTGCGACACTGCAATTTTATTTATGACTACAGATGCAGGTTTTTGCTACTGCGTTTGTTTGTGCCCTGTGCTAGCCACTGCCGTACAGTGCCATAACTCTCACTACTGTGTTGGTTGGTGTCATGTACGTCGGATAGCATGTGCCAGTGTCACATCAGCCATGCATGTGGCCATGGGCGCTCGCACCTATGTTGTACACCAGGCGCGTTGGAATGTAGCGGGAATTCCTTAGGGCTGGCACACCATTGTACTCAGCATGCATCATCACTCTCGGCAGTAAACCCTGCAATGTACCCATGCAGGTTAGGTAACTGTTGACTCCAAAATTGCAAGGCGCAAACCTCCAGGCATAGAAGCCACCTCATGGCACAACATCGGGTGATACCTGCATTTGGGCGCCGGGTGTGCAGTAGAATATCAGTTTCTCGGTATCCAACAGCCGCCTGCATCATGCTTCAGCAGTTGCCAGTGACCACCACATTACACAGCGATTGAGCGGCAACTGGCCTGTCAAGGATGTTGCAGCTGATAAATCCACATATGGCATTTCAGCAGGACGCTTGCTGCTTCAGTGTACCATATTACCCTGACTATGCACAGTCCGTGATGTACAATATACATGGAATCATTTTTTAATTATACATTGGAATGCTAGTCATTGTCCTTGTGAACTATGGTCTACAATGTCAAGCTGCTAGCCACACGCCAAGGCACGCACAAAGACGGACCCTGAGTCACCCACCCACCTGGCTGGCTTTGGCCCCACACTGTGAGGAGTCACCCACTGCATCGACAGCTTCACGGTGGAGAAGTACTGGAATAAATCGGATCCAGGTGTGAATACGTGTTGTGTCATGGCTGGTACCATATTGCAACGTAAGGAGTGTGAGTGGGTTGCACTACTTTGGGGAGTCCACATGCAGTGCAAGCAGAGTCCCCCGAGCCAGCGATGGTAACGCTTGCATGAGAACAAATTGATAGAATTGCACGTACTGTTGCGGGGTAGGATACCCGAACCTCGTAGCCTGTGTCAGGCTGCAAGTTTTCAAGTTTGTACCTGCAGATTCCACACCACTGCCTTTGATGACCCCAGGAAGTTGTTATTCCTGAGGTGCTACAGTCCGCATAGCACAACTACGTGTTCATGCTTTGATGGGCGAAGCAAATCAACACATAATTTGATCAACTGCACATTAAGCATATGTTGGGAGTTCAATTGCGCACAGTGCACTCATTGCTTACTGAAGTCTCATATCTGGCATGTTTCAGACACAAGCACTTGCCCCTCACACGTAAATAGGGCAGAGATTGCGCCAAAGTGAGTGTCTTTTTTTCTGGAGTGGCCTTAGCGCCCAGGTACAAACCATTGCAGGAAAGCACCAGTCAACAGCAAGTCACTTACGTTACTGTCTCAATCCCAATTTCCAGGCTTTCCTGGTCCAGAGGAACGTTGGGAACCAAGGTGGCGCTTCTTGACAGGGCCAGTGTATATCCCACCGAGAGGACATGTAGTAGGAGCCCCAAAGACCGATATGAGTGGTCAAGGCGTGTCATGTGAGCAGCTTTTTTGTCATTTAGAACTTGGCACACATACGGACTAAGAAACCTGGCTTGACGAAGCATGCAGCTTGTACATTTTTTTGTAGGTCAGTGACACCACACTGGGGTTACTTGTGAGGTGAGTTGGTGTCCTGACTCCCACAAGCCCTCTTAAGAGGGTTGAGTGTACAAAAGTAGCAGCATATTTGGTGCAATACCTTTTGTACTAAGAATATCTTGAACCCCATGGAAAGTTGCAGATGCATGCAAAAATCCAAGGGGGGTAACAACGGGGTAATGCATGCATATATGTCCAAGCTTGTCGATACTTTTCGTAGAGCTTGACAGTTTGCCGGGCTGTAGAGTGTGATTTATACATAACATCTTCTCCTGTCGTGTGGTTGTATCTCAGCTGAATTTAGGGTTGCATTGCTTGCTGGGCATTACTTTGCATACCATAAGTAAGCACTGCCCACCTTGCATACACCTTATTCCTGGCCGTTGTGAGATATACACAGACTCTTGAAGCATAAATTGTGAGGTTTAGATATGTAGGCCAAGCCTAGGACTGGACGTGCGCGATGGCTGCATCGCTTGCAAGCCGCGAGGAAGAGGCAATCATCAAGACAAGGTTCTTGGTTCAGGCTTCAGTCTCCAAAGGCGAGCCTCCTTTCAAAAGACTCGTGAAAAGGCAAGTCTACGTTAAGCAACAGTGACCACATATCCACAGATGCTGGTGTATCTGGGCACTCCTGCACAATGCATGCATGCATGCATAGGTTTCTGCCGTATGTTGTTGTAGACTCAGGAACACCTTGGGTGCCACCGTATGTTGTTGTAGCTGGATACATCCGCATTCAGGTGTTGTGCACGCTTGCACAACCCAAATCAGATATCTTGGGCATCCTCGTGCACAATGCTGCACACCTCACCTAGCTGTGTGAGGTGAAACTTTGCACACATTTACGGCGTGTGCTTGCTATCTTTATCACAGGTACCTGCAGTTTTGCCACGAGGTACAAAACGGGAGTGCCAGCAAAGCAGACGAGCATTTGAAGCAACTGCTATGGGAGTTGGCAGGCCTTGAACTCCAGGTGTGCGCCGGAACAGCTCATGCCCTAAATTAGATAAGAGCTGGGCCCTGGCTGGTACCGGTGGTATTGCGCACACCATTTTCAATAGTCGGTGTGAGGCTTGCACATATGCTGGAATGGACTGTTGGTGTCTATTGCAAGGTCAAAGGTGTCAATCACCTTTCTCACGTTGGTTGCCGGGTTGTTCAGGCTACAAAGCTTGAGGGGCAGGCGTCCGCATACAAGCAAGAACAGTCCAGCTACCAAGAAAAGCAGCAGCAGCTCGAGAAGGAGATTGAGCTAGTAAGTCCCTGCGCCCCTTGCTGAGAAGCCAGCACCGGTCAAAGCCATGGCCACGTGCCATGCTGTCCAGCAAACCCTACTTCACATTAACCTGACAAGTTGCATATCTTGCGTTCAGGCGAAGGAAGGCATTGAACAGAAGAAGGTCGAGTTGGAAGAAGCCCGCGTGTGGCGAAAACAGAACGAAGAGTATGAGGTACGTTGCGTTGGCGTGCGGCTTGTGCCTGCCAGGTGACAGGAAGTGTTTCCAACGTGGTGGTTGCCATGCAATTCCTTGGTCCATCAGCTTATATGGCACCTGCAACTCACTGCATCTTCCTGAAAAGAAATTACTGCGTTCCCTGCATAGGCACTACGGCACAAGATCATGGAGCATCCCAGCAGGAGCCACACGGAGGCAAGCATCCAGCAGCTGACAGAAGAGATCAAGAACATCGAAGTAGAGGGCGCGCGGTTGAACCTCCTTCTCGAGGTTTGTGTAATTCTTGAGGGCATGCGTGTAGTTGTGGCCTAAACTTCATTCGCAGTACTGCTGGTTCGGCTCCACAGAATGGGCACCTTAGCTGATTTGGCTACACAAAGGTGCCTCACTGTTCTAATTGTGTGCCCCTGATAACACCCCTGCTGGAGGGTTGAAGATCACCTGTTTAAGGTGGCAATAATGCAATTGCTGTTGTCCTGCATTGCGATGGCTTTGTGTCGTTCCTGTGCAGAAGCGCAAGCGGCAGGCGGCAATTCTGCTGACCACCATGCGGGAGCTGTCCACCAGCATCGATGCCGATGAGCAGGCGCTGGCGACAGCTGCTGAGCTGGGCCTTGAGGTCGAGACAGACGGAGGCGCTCAGCCAATGCAAGAGGGTTAAACAATGGCGTGATACATAGCAGAGCATCATGGTATGAGAGGGATCCACGGGTTGTTGACCCACTTGTACCGTGGGAGCAAATTTCTAGCCGTCATGGTGCATGCGACACCAGCCTCTCCCTCATCGTTGCGCGGATTCACGGTTGGCTGATGGGCCAGTCTCAGCAGGCTGGCATTTTTGCGCAGCTCCTGGCATTGTGCTGGCGCAAGGCACCATTGTGAATCTGAAAATTTAATGTCTGCGTGCATGCAATTAATGGTGCAATTGCAATGCAATGTATGCTACTGTAGTATTACAATGTCATGCTGTACAAGCACTCGGTTCAGCCCGACTTAAAGTTTATTCCCTGCCTTGTCCAAATATACAGTAGCATTTCTTCCTCCTCTGGACAATCCATGCCCTCACAATTCTTAACAACAATTCAACATGCCAAGGCCTCTTGATGGGTGGCGAGCTGATACAAGACTGGTTGTAATTTGCCAATCCGATTGAGTCAAAAGCAAAACACGTGAATGCTGGAGGATTGCTGGATGTTGCTACAAACAGTGCTACTATTGTTTAGTAATTTGCTCCCTCGCCAACTGTCCTTTGTGTCACTGGCATGTACAACGTTCATAATGCTAAGTCTCTGGGCACCCCATGTTTGAATTATGCTGATGGTACAACCGTTGGCTCAGAGTGAAATCCATATGCGGCATCAACTGACCTAAGTAACTCCAGGTGCAAGCAAAGCAGGGAAGCAAAAGTGACAGGCACGCAACTCAAAAGCAACAAGTCCAACCCCGAGTGTACTTCCCATAATTATGATAAAAAAAGGCGCGATCATAGCTTGCAACTCTGTTTAGTATCCTTTGGCAAGTGCAGTATACACTGACCGTTGGCTCCAAAGCCTTGGCATTTAATAGAACACATTCTCACTGTGCATGTGCGCCGTGGAGTTTAGCCCGGTCAGCATTGGCTCCCCATATTTGTTCACCCTGCAACCAAACAAAAGGCAACTTAGTGCACTCGCGACTAGCCCACGACGCCTGCCATTTTGCTCACCACTCTTGAAGTGCACACATACTGTTTGCATGTAAACTACATGCACAGTAATATGGGGAGCTGTAGTTCTGCACGCCTGCATCATTGTGCATATCAGGCAGTGCTCATGTCACAGTCGCGGCGACCTACCCTACCCATAGGGTATATCCGTTAGGCACACAGTGTACTCACTTGAAAATAGAGATGCCCCCGTTGTTGATGTCCACTGCCCTGAAGGAGCGGGGTGGCAGGCCCAGCGCCACGCATAGAAAGGCGCGCAATATCGACTTGTGCGTTACCACCAAGTGGCTGGAGCCTGGGGCGGCCAGGATGGCTGCACAGCATGGCACCACGGGGGTTGGCCACTCTCAAGGTCTGCACTTCCTTAGGTATTGTTGCTGCAGGATGGCTCAACCACTGACATGCACATGCTGCTGGACCCCCTCCTCCTCACATTTTGAAAGGCAACAACTTACACCAAGGGGGGTGGGTAGTGGACCTGCTCCAGCCCTCCATGCATCCACCTGGACAACTAGTGTGGATTTGTGCATGCAACTGTTGGCAGAAGAAGTGGTGCATGCATCCCCGACTACATAACTAGCAATGCGCATCCATGTATCAATAATAGCATCTTAATTTGAAAGCCGCACGTACCCTCCCACGCAAGCTGCGCCTCATCGAAAATCTCCCGCACAGGATAACGTCCCTCTATGTTAAAATCTGCAGGCTGCGACCGCCACATGCGGAACACCTCTTCATGCTCCCTGGCCGCCACCTCTGCGCAAAGTTCACTGCCACTCTATGATATGATTTAGCCAGTCCCTAATGCATTATGCACAGCATGCCATGGCATAATGCAGGCAAGAAACCCCGCCCATGTGGGGCGCAGCACTAAAAAAACACAGGCACACAATGAAGCAAATGACATGATGTGGCAGAGACGCACCATTCTGCATGCCTTGCAGCCACCCCAAGTTGGCTTCCTTGAGGGTGTCGAGGAAAATGAGTGGCTCAGCTCGATCACCCCATATGACATCCGCACACTGGCGAGCGCGGGTGATTGGGCTTGAAAAACAGCTGCATTTTCAAACAACGGGCGGGAAATTAGACATTCAATTGGTGCATATTCAATGGATCGATGCGTGTCAAGTTTGACCCACGTGGTGTATCAAGTCAGAGCATGAAGGGTCCATGAAGTGTGCAGGACACAAGGTGGGTCCGATACCTGTCAAAGGGGATTTTCTCCAAGGCCTGTCGACACCGCTCTGCTTGGGCAATACCCAACGGGGTGAGAGATGACTCATTTGACGAACCCTGCACCACCAACCAATGACAAATGACAACCCTAACCGGCAATTTTGCTTGCAGAACTCGTCAAGTCCCATGGTGTAAAAATCTCCCTGTTGCCGGCTTTGGTGCACAGATCTGAGCTTGCTAGGAGTGGTATGGTAGTGGTAGTGGCGACTCAAACCCTATATATTGGCCCTGTGCTGGTATCCATTTGGCAGCTGCTAGTGACAGTACCCACCTGAATCCGTTTTTGCTCATTCCAAGTGCTCAGCCCGTGCCGCACCACGACAATTGTTTTCTCTGTGAGCAGCTGGCCAGAGGGGTGGAGAGCAGTGGTGGCGCCCGCTGTGGTGATGTCCATGCTGCCTGTATGGAAGGGGCTTTGATACACCCTTGACCGAGCCTCATGGTGGCTGGCTGCACCTTCATGCTGGTTGCCATTAGCGGTCCTGGTTTCAGGTTGGAGATCGACGCCAGCTGCTCTGACGGCAAGCTGGGAGGGCGAGGGGCGGGCCTGGGCTCTGGACTGCGTGTACCTTATTCTGCTGCAAAGTGTGCTACTGCAGGGTGCTGCAAACCTGCTGCTTGATAGTGTAAAGGGAGCTTGACATAGACTAGGGTGACTCATCTTGACCTGCAGGCAATTGCATGTGTGATTGCAATGCATCAGTGGACCCATGAGATGGCAATGCAATGTGTCATGACTTGCATTGCCAGATTTCTACAAGTTCCTGGACCGTGGAAATGAACATACGCAGTCAGTAACAGGTGTAGCAGCGTGAGTAGCTAGTCCCGATAGCCTGGTACACGTGGCCAACATCGTTGTGCCCAGAAAAAGAACCCAACTCACCATAAAACCAGGGATAGCACCAATACTCACAGACCTTAGCCCGATATCTTCAAAAAATCTCAAACCATCGTGGAGAACCGTAGAACCAGGAGGGCCTTGAGCATTGGCATCCACTTCGTATCTGGATTAGAGGAAAGTGCCATCCTGCAAAGCAAACGTGTCACTACCCGTACCGTGCAAAGCTAGCTCAAGAACGCACTGAACCTTGCTATGTCCTTATCCCTAGTGCTGCTGCCGTCCTTAACAACTCTCGAAAGTATGTGCGATGCAATGATCCAGTGACTCATATCAGCGCCAAGGGGAGGGAACCCATTGATGTGATGTTTTCCCCTGGGAGTTTGAATTTCGAACTTTTTTGCCGGCAACAGATGTTGCGAGTTACAAGTAGTGGCTCGGAGAGCTGGTGGCTGCATAAAGTTTCTCCTGCTTCAGCCCAACGCCACTTCTTTCAAACGTGTCGTCGCATTGACTGAAAACCTGAGCTGTTGCATTACACGTTTGCACTGTCGAGGTTGCAGAGGCACATCCAAAGAGTACTGGTAACAGCAAGGCCTAGTCAAACTGTCTGTTTGAAACTTATCCCTGATGGTCAAGAAATGGCACGCGAACTGAAGAAGCTTGAAGGCCTTTCAACGGAAGGGCTCCCAGGTTTGGAGTTGTCTCACAGCCCTTCCACCATACCTGCCAACAGACGGACCAAGGAGAGGAGGCCTTCCACCTCAGACTATCATACTATGGAGAACTCAGTTGAGCTGGTGTTCCGTGGCGGCAATGAGCGTTTGTACGAGGCCTACAATGACCTGCACGCCCTGGCCCAAGACTTTGAGAAGCCGTTTGATGCCCCCGCTATCCTGGTGGTTGGGCACCAGACCGATGGCAAGAGCGGTGAGTTGGCGTGAGCTCCTGCGTGAGTTTGGATCACTGTTGTTGCTGTTGGTGTCGTAAGCTGCCACAGCAGCTCACATTGTATGTTTATTGCGCATTTGAGCTGTGCCCTTGGGTCAGTTGGCACCGCACGCTGTGATTATGGCGCACTGTGAATCAGGGCAGTTGCATGCGTTACACACGATCAACCGAGGCTGCCAACCTGCACACTCCACGTCTTGTCAGCTGCATTCTTCTATCTTACTGACGCCTGACCCATTGTGTGTGCGCTTGCAGCTCTCGTGGAGGCCCTGATGGGTTTCCAGTTCAACCATGTCGGCGGTGGGACCAAGACTCGTCGCCCAATCACCCTGCACATGAAGTACAACTCTGCGTGTGTGCACCCACACTGCTACCTCATCACCGAGGAGTATGGAGAGCAGGAGTTCACCCTGGAAGAGCTGCAGGTACATTTTATGCACTTTTGCTCAACAGCTGCAAGTTTGAAAAGAGATGGTCAAACAAGCTTTTCTCTGGCTGCTGTTTGAAATTGCTGCTGCACCCTGCAGGACCACATCGAGGCGGAAAACAGAAGGCTTGAGCAGGACCAGGAATTCTGGAACAAGGAGATTGTGGTGAAGATTGAGTACAAGTTTTCTCCCAACCTCACTATCATTGACACGCCAGGTAAGCTGCATTTCAAAATTAACTCATGCTGTTCAACACGAGCCAAGCCACCATACTGCAGTTGTGCTGCTCTGTTGTGCTGAAACCTAGCTTTGTTGGCAGGCCTGATATCAGCTGCCCCAGGCAAGCGGAACGGGGTCATGCAGACTGCTGCGCGGCAAGTGGAGGGCATGGTCAGGATGAAGATGGAGCAGAAGGAGTACATCATCCTCTGCTTGGAGGACACCAGTGACTGGAGCAACGCTACAACCAGGCGGATGGTGCAGCAGGTGTGTTTCCTTTCCTGATTGCTTGAGGCTAAACAAATGGCTGGTCGGTGCAGGTCAACTGACCTCCTGTGCTTGGTGCAGGTTGACCCCAACCTAGCGCGCACGGTAGTTGTGAGCACCAAGCTGGATACCAAGCTGCCACAGTTTGCGCGTGGCCAGGACGTGGAGACGTTCATCAAGCCCACCCGTGTGCTGCTTGAACACACAGCCCTTGGCGGTCAACCCTTCTTCACGTAAGCACTGCACGTCATGGTGTTGCAATGTGCATGAACGCCGTGGTCAATGTATCACTGTAGCAGGCTCCATTGACACCCACATTCCCACCGTGCAGGTCTGTGCCTTCTGGAAGGGTAGGCAACGCCAAGGATGCTCGCTTCCGGTCCAATGAGCACTTCAGGGAGGCGGTGGCTGACCGCGAGGCCATGGATGTGGCTGAGCTGGAGCTGAAGCTGGGCCGCAGGCTTCAAAAAGATGAGAGGTGCCAGATTGGTGTGACCCAGCTGCGCAAGTTCCTGGAGCAGCTGTTGCAGCGCAGGTAAGGAGCAGCACTGAGCATAATGTATCAAGTCTTCATGCTGTTGCCGCTTGCACTGGAATGAACTTTCTGATGTAGCACTGCTGTTATTGGAAAGGTTGTGAGCAGCTGTCTGATGAACACCTCGTTCATACAGGTACCTGGAGAATGTGCCAGCTATTGTGCCTGTGCTGGAGAAGGAGTACCGCATTGCGGCGTCCAGACTGGAGGCGACGCAGAAAGAGCTCAAGGATTTGCACCCAGACAGGCTGAAGGTATGTCCACACACAAGTCCTGCCTTGGTACCAGGATAGTGCGTAGGGTGTTGCGCCATGCAGAGTGTGATGAGCCATGCAGTTGTGTCGTCCTTGATTGTGATCAAGGCATGTTGCTGGCTGGCTCCTGAGCAATCCCAACTGCTGCGGTTTGGGTTGTCATAATTGTGAGTGGTTCTAACATTCTGCCGCCATGCACTTGCAGGACAAGGGCAGGCAGTTCAGGGAGGCGTTCATCCAGAAACTGGCCATGCTGCTGCGCGGCACAGTCTCAGCACCTCCAGACCGCTTTGGGGAGACCTTGTCCGATGAGCACATCCGTGGAGGTGCGCATCCATGCATACAATTCCACTGGCTGCTCACCTGCAAAGTTGCTGCTACACTGAGGCAGGATGGCTTTGGAAAGTGGCAGCAACCTTCCTGGCACGCTGCATTTTGATCTCTGAACAAGCTCATGGCTTGCAGGTGCTTTTGTGGGGTTGGATGGCAAACCCTTGCCTGTGTCTGAGGCCCTGCCAAACGCTCAGATGCGCCTCTTTGGCGGTGCGCAGTACCACCGAGCCATGTCAGAGTTCCGCACCAGCCTGGGCGACCTGGTCTGCCCAGACATATCTCGCGAGGAGATTGTCAATGCCTGCGGTATTGATGATCTGCATGACGGGGTGAACTACTCTCGCACGGCATGCATCATCGCGGTGTCCAAGGCCCGTGAGATGTTTGAGCCTTTCATGCACCAGGTGGGCGATAAATGGGGACTAGAATGCATTTTAGCTCTCAAATTGCAATTAGGTACTAACTGGATGTAGATGCACTGCTACAGGCACCATTCTGCCATTCCAAGGACTACAAAATGGATACTGAATAGAATAAAAAAATAAAAAATATGAAACCTCTGCAAATGTGACTGACCCCTGTTTGTTAATCTTCTGCAGCTTGGCTACCGGCTGTGCCACATCCTGAAGCGCATGCTGCCCATCACCATGTACCTGCTGCAAAAGGACAGCGCCTTTGTGAACGGGCATGAGCTGTTCATCAACCGTGTCGGCGCCAGCTTCCACGCCTTTGTGGATGAGACTGAGAAGTGCTGTCGGGGCAAGGTGCTGGAGGACCTGCAGTCCACCACCCGCTACGTGACGTGGTCGCTGCACACCAAGTCCAAGGTGGCACTGCGCGCCATGCTGTCCAAGGTACCGCAACCTGCCCAGTCACCTGCTGCACTTGATGCACTGGACGGCAAGATTTGAAGTGATGCTGGCCTGTGCTTGCTGTGACATTAGACCATCACGGTTTTTTGCGCCGGTGACGAGGCGCTGCCAGCGCATCGCACCCTGCCATTTCCCCATGAGGGCAGGAATCTGGGGTTCAAACAGATACATTTTGCACTCTAAATGAAGCCATGCACTCAAGTTGTACTGCGTCAAGTGGTCACTGCCAACACACGAGAGTGCATGGCGACCCAAATTCCGCGCACTCAGTAATTTGTGCTGTGCAGGTGCCCCTGCCCTCCACCGCACCAGCAGCAGCTGCTGGCACCAGCAAGGGGCCGGCCCCTCCCACCCAGCCACCCAACATGATGGATGTCCTGGAGCAGACGCTCTGGAGCCGCCAGCTGGGCGCAATGTCCGAGGAGATTGTGGCGGCACTGGTCAACCAAATCTTTGAAGGTACGAATTTACTTATTGGATAACACCATAATGACGTTGCTCTCTGCAGTATGCTCCTAGCATACTCGCCTACCAAATTCACTACGGTATGCAAACCCCATGGGCTAAATGCTCAATTGAACCAATGCGCACACACACCCTAACCTCTGCAGACCATCTGTTGTGTTGCATTGCCTCCACCACTGGATCAACACCCCTTGCAAACCCTAAACCCTTACATCTGTGCATTGTGCAGGCATTCGCGACCACCTGGTCCAGGCTGTTGAGCTCAAGTTCAACTGCTTCTTCCTGATGCCGGTCATTGACTCCTTCCCATCGCGCTTGCGGGAGGAGCTGGAGGCAGCGTACGATGAGAGCCTGGACGACGTGTTTGACGTGGCCTCAGTCAGGCTGTCCCTGGAGCAGCGCCTGCGCAACTTGGAGAGTGAGCTCCACCAGGTGAGACAGCTACTGGGAATGCAGGGTACAATAATTAAATTTCAAAATAAATAATCAAGCAAAATTTAATCAAAATGTATTATCTGCAGGAAGCACTTGCGCAGTCACCCACCAGGTGCCATATCATAATTGGTCTTGTATGAAATCATGTAGATACTGCCTAGTTTTTTGCCAATATCCATTCTGAGACAAATAGTGACCATGTGATGCTTTGCAGGTGGAGAGGCTGCAGCGGAAGTTCACCATGATCCATTCCACGCTCTCTCAGCAGAAGCAGCCATCTGAGAACGAGGAGAACATCCCAGCGGAGTTTGTGGCCCCCAATGTCAAGACACTGGTGAGGCAATGTTCTTTGTATGTTGCTGCAACTGACCCGGCTTGCTGTTGCATTGCATGATGTGCTGTGCTTTCCACCAGTGCTGACTGCACTGTGACCCCTTTTGCAGCCCCAGTCTGACCAATCCTTCAAGATGGCCAAGAAAATGCAGGCAGCCGGCATGGACAAGCAGCGCGACTCTGCTGGGAGGCAGCTCTTGGCACAGATGCGATAAATGGTCATGTCACCAGCAACGTGATGCAGGTGGATAGCCCCGTGATCTAATTGGATGTTAGCACAAGCACACACACATTGTGCACACAATGGATTGGCAAATGTGGTCGTAATGACTTGGTATTGGACCATGTCCCTTTGAGTGTGACCCACATACCACCCACCCTTCCTGCGTATGTGTGTAGGGGTGAGTACTACGAAGGCAACTGACCTTTTTCGCCCATGGTATCTTCTTTTTGTGTTTGTTTCAGTTTTACGTGTAGCTTTTTTAACTGACGCCATGTATTAATTTGGCACAGTTATGACGATGGCTCTAATTTTCAGCTAGTCATTACGTAGTTTGGATGATTTTTTAGGGCCAGATGTATAATACCGTTACTTGATTACACTTGTGGATCGTCGACACTAAGATGAATGGAATGTGTGACTGTGGCATGCACTACTATCGGCAACTGTTGTGCTGCTCGTTGTTTTGCTATGCCAACTGTGCTGCTATTTATCATGCACATGCATTGTTTGTAGGAGACAAGGTGTTCTGTAGGCCCCCTAGGTACTAGTGTAGGCAATGCGTGTGGGTCAACTGCATCAGCTTCCTGCTTCCAATGCCCACTAGACAATGACATTTACATCAAGAGCATCATATGATTAGACAATTGTGTTGAAACCTGTGCTGTTGTAGAGCCTGGCGGGCTGCTCCTGACCTCACATGTAGCACTGAGTGTTAAACTTGCGTGATGATTTGAATTTTCATTTTGAGATCCAGTGGTGTCTATCATTGGGTCGGCACATAAAGCATTTTCTTGAATTTGTTCAAACCCCAAGCAATCAGGCTGAGTGCCATTCAATGCAATTTCGTATGTGCAGCGCTCGGCAAATTGTAACATCCTTAAATTCATTGTAGTTTCCTTTGACAAACCCGTGGCAATGCCATGCACAATTCCTCAAGTACATCCTTCAAGATCTGAATCTGTTTCATGACATTGCTGCCACTCAGTGACAGCTGTACAGAAATGCTCCAAACCGGCATATCAACACCTCTTACACTGTTCATTGGATTCTGAGATGGCCATCTGATTTTAAATCAGCAAGAATTTGCATCGCTTACAATGTTGGTTCACGGTTTTAACCAACTCCATATATTTGGAACTCGGGCCTAAGGCTTGGAAGACATGAAAACGTTATCCTTTTTAGGGAATTTCCATTGACAGACTGAGTGTGACAGGCGACTGGCAGTCAATCACCAGATTAGATGCACAAGGCTAGCCGCGCGACAAACAGGCAATCAAGGAATCCTGGAGGGATGGCAAAACTTCAGTAGCTACCACATCAGGGAGATGTCGCAACAGTTGGCACTTGAGGATATCTTCTGCAGCGGCTGACCCAACAAACCTCAAGTTGTGCTGAATGCTGCGATATTGATGCCACCTATAGCATTAAGATCACCCACAACAACTCACAACCAAACATTCAAACGCGGACTGAAGTTGGACTATTCTCAGAGAGTCATGATATCACTGGAGCAAACTCAAATTTGGAAAAGCATACAGCTCCAGTGCGTGTGCACCCATCTCATTGCAGCCGACGGCTCAACGCTCCAAGGCCGCTGCGCCGTCCCAATTGAGCCCTCCCCGAGACAAGCCGCGACGGTGCTGCTCCACTGGTGAGGTTCAGCACGTAACTGACCACATCCAGGGCCAGCGGGTTCTGCAGCACCCCCATGTGACTGACACCTGGCACAGGGTGTAAATGCGCCTGGGGGCCCAACCTGCGGGTGAATGTGGGATTGACTCGAGTGCATGTTCATACAAAGTGGCGGCAGTTCATGACAGCGGACGGTAGTACCAAAAAAACGTGTGCGGTGAGGCAGGACCAGGCTGATCGGCATGCCAAAAGTGACTGGGCACGAGTGGTCGCCTTAGTGCACCAATTTGCTAATCAATGAGCACCCTGCATGATAATGCAGTCGTGATGATAAAGACAGGTCCTGAAGGAGCATGGGAAAGGGTTTTCATCATGTGCACAAATGCACTCTTGCGTATATTGCGGCCCATTAAGCAAGCCCAGAATGTGCTCAATCGCCCAAAAACCCACTAGGTATCCAGGACCCTACACACCAGCCCCACTGCAACCCCACTTCCCCCACACTCACTCTGCACATGACATGAGTGAGCGCTGCTGCACAGTGCCGTCGCCCAATGTCTGGGGTGTGGTCTTGGGTGCCGGGGTGGCGAAGCTGGCATTGAGGTGCTGCACGTCATAGAAGTAGGCCTTGTCTGTGGGCAGGTCGGTGCCAAAGATGCAGTGCACCTGGAAGTCGACGTCTGTTGGCAGAGGCAGGCTGAGGTTGCTGACAAGGGGGTACACCTGTGCCTGCATCACCGCATCACGCGCCTGTGTCATTGCCGCACATGCTAACACCCGGTGAGCAGTGCCGCATGAACCTAGTAGCGGCAGGCATAGCTATGCTTTGCCCTGGCTGTAGTTACAGGCAAGCATACAGCCCCCAGGGCCGATGAACACTGCCATGTAGCACAACATGCGCTGTAACCCCATACGGGTTCGTACTCAGTTGGAACAGGACTTTCAAAACAGTGCTACTCAGTAGTCTACCAGTCCCAACAATTTTAATTATCTAGTAGCGCATGCGGCATGATCAATGCACCATGCTGGAATGTAATCCACACCTGCTGCAGCAGTCCAAGGTCTCCCAGGAGCCTGGGGATGTCCCTGGCTGTGTAGTTGTCCCCACCAGCGGTGTGCACCAGAACCTGTGAGAAATGCCATCCAATTTTAACTCATTCCGCAGATGGTGTGCATAGACGGAATGTAAATGCACGCATATATACTGCAAGAAAAACATGCATATGTAATGGCTGATACAAATCGAATGATTTACCTTTCATTCATTCAGCACGAGTCGCCTGAGACCCCATTACAAAAACCATACTGCTGCATGCACCATGCTGCACTAACATTCGTAAATTGCAGCCCAGCATATCTTGCTATAATCGATGGATTTCAACCCTACATGGATCCATGAACCAACCACGATCTTGAGGCACATGCAGAAGGATACCGTAGGCTACCTGTGCTGTAGATGGCTGCCTGTCTTACCTCATCACCCCACAGCTCAGGGTCTGGGAACAGCCAGGGCCCACTGGGCGCACTTGCTTGTATGGGGTGGAAGATGTCATGGGGCACAAAGGGGATGTCAAAGTTATCGCCGCTGATGGACCCCTTGAGAGAGGTCACTGACCCCCTCCACGGGGCTCCCATGGCAATCAGGGTCTGTATGTGCTTCTCCCTGTTGCAATCACACAAAATAACACCACTCAATAGTGATGCCCCCAGCTCGCAAAGATGCGTGTGAGAAGGCATGGCCATAGAGTTGGAGGTGCCTCGTCAACATTTGTGCTCCTTGCAACAGGGCCAGATGGGCATGTGTGTGCCCATCTAGTGACATAAATTTTCACCTGGCAAGACTCCATGCGTCCAAGGCAACATGTAAAGCAGAGCAAAAATGACAGTTGCTCACCTCCAGGCAACGTCAGTGAGTTTGTTGAGGAAGAACATGGTGGTGAGGGAGCCCATGGAGTGCGCAATGATGACAGCGGGCCGGTGGTGCTGCGCTACTGCATCCTCTATCAGCCGCTTCAAGTGATCAAAGTAGCCATTCTGCAACAGTGCGGGCGTAAATACTTATGCCAATCATTATGATGTATAGCTGGCACAGCCTGGTGCATGACTGCCAGCTCCCAATGCATGAAGGCAAACAGCACCAGCATCCTCTTTTAGCTCAAGGGGGATGGGGATCAAACAGCTGATATGGAGAGCATCGTGCTTTTATGCTATAGACTTGTTTCCAGGATTTGAAAGACACATAGTTCGCGGGTTAGGCTTAGGTTTAGAGTTTCATACCTGCACCAAACCGTCTGCGGCGAGGCGGAAATCGTATGGAGCACCAAACAGATTGAGCCTCTCCACATAGCCATTCGCCTTCAGCTTGTCAATGATTGGCTGGAAGTAGCTGGTGAGCTGTGGGACATCTGGGTTCACAGCAGCGATGCCCTTCACACCTCCAAAGTCGTAGGGTCTAACCTCAACCCCACTAGCATTATTGTACCTGCAAGGACAACAGCAAGGGCTGTCTTGGATGGGTGCTTGTGACGCGAGCCAACAGCGCACTAATCACACTCTGGCGCTGTGGGTCAGATGTTGGCAAGATTTCCTTGCGTGCCATATTACCTGCCAGTCTTGGGGTCATAGTGTATTTCGAGCGTCTCCAACAGGCAGTCTGTTTGCGCTATTTCCTCCAAGCTCAGCCATGACACATGCCAGTCCCGAATCTGTTTGCCACGGCAGTGCAGGCTGGAGGTCAAGTTGATTTTGGTCTCGAGCACGGACCCACCAATACCTGAAGGACGGGGAGGGTGTGAGGAGTCGCCACACACAGTCCACCTGTACACTGGCAACAGCGACATACCTGGTATTAGAATTATTGGTGGCACAGGTGCTGCTATATGTGGCAGTGGTAGAAGCCGGAGGCTGTAGAAAAGCACTGTCAGGAACTGCAAAATACCCATTCCGTCTGCAGGCTAGGAGGTGCATTCCACTGCATGGCAACCCGTTCTTGTGAAAGCAGCCCAAGTGCAATACCAGCGCACACCCACACACGACACCATGTATAAACACCTGGTTGGACCTGGCTAAAACAATGGTTTCACGCACAGCTATTGTGTAGATTCGACCGGCACACAAACCCTGGTGTTCACACGGCATGCACCACTGCAATGCCAGACAAATGTTGTGCCTTGAACTCGTATACACCACGTTGTTTGTGCACACGAACGAAACGTACGTAAGAGTCGGTTTTGCAGGGACAATATCTGGTCAAGCGTTTCCAAGGTTTGCTTCCTGGTCCAGGAGAGGTATGTGGAGGACCGAGCTACATATGTGTACACCATATTCCTCCCAGCTACATCTGGCCGGTAAAGTCATAACGCAAACAATAACGTTTGTTTTACAGGACTGCTGGACATCCATTTCTAGCTGCCTGTCGCTTGTACCACCTCCCAATTGCAACAACCATATGCATGCATTTGCATGCATGCATAAACACTAGGTCGATACTTTTGTCAGTTACGCAACCCAAATGGAGCACGAGGCGTCACTGGCCCGAGAAGGCGATTTGACCTTCTTTGAGGCCTTGCCCACCTCGCAGCTTGAGAGGCTCAACGCAGCTGTGGACGAGGATGGCAGGTCGCTCCTGCATGCCGCTTCAGCAAGTGGGCGCACGGAGCTGGTTCAGTTGCTGTTCAAGCATGGTGCCCAGAAGATGGTGAACGTCACCGATGAAGATGTACGTGTATTGCACAACGTAGTCTGCGTTAGCTCCACTACTTCACAAGGGTGTTGGCCAGAAGTGCTTTCAGCACACTCACACTGCGCAGTGGACGCGGGACCAGCTGTCCGTGGTTTCATGTCGAATAGCTCCTGTAGGTTGATCCCAAATCAGTTGACAGTGTGCAAGGTGGTTGTGCACATGTGTTCCTATCATGCAGGGATGGTCCCCATTGCACTCTGCTGCCAGTTGCGGGCATTATACGATTTGCGATCTACTATTGGAGGCAGGCGCTGAGGTTGACATTGCAAACAGTGGCGGCAGAACCCCGCTGTACTATGCGGTGAGTATGCTCAAAACTATGCATCCTGCTCCCAGCATTGCACGTAGAGCTGCTGCGCAGTGCGTATCAAAGGAACCCCTATCAAGGGCTTTTGGATGGGAGCATAACCAGTGCCATCCCGCCATTTGCACGCCAGTGCTAGCTGAGCTGCAGTGTGTCATTGCCACCACCTTGCGGTGAATACGGATGAAGAATGCAGTGATGGCATTGGAAAATTCAAACATGTGGAAACCTATTGTGACAAAGCTACAGCACAACATTGAACTCTCAGCTACATGTGGGTGCAGGCCAGCAAAGGTTGGCCTGAGCTGATTGGCCTGCTGCTCAAACATGGGGCGAGTGTGCGCACAAGGGACTCGCACAAAGCCACGCCACTGCACAGGTATGCACCCCTGCCCAGTGGCATGCATGCAATGCCTTTGTATTGAAAACCACGGTAATGCAAATTGCATGCATGAGAGAAATTGGCGAGCCTGGGGCAGTGCACGTCGGCCATGCCTGGGTCATTCCAGCACAGGGCGAGGATCAGTGGTGGTCATTCACCTTGTGAGCAATGGGATGCTACGGCACCCAGCACATGTCAAACTTGCTGCATGCGTGTCACCAATCCTGTCAACACAGTGGTGCTATCAGTCATGAAACAGCACCCTGCATGGGGCATACTACTGTTTGTATTATAGTGGGTGGAGCAGCAGCTAATTGAACCCATCGTGTGGCCTTACCACAGGGCAGCTGCGTCTGGGAAGCTCGAGGCGGTCCGGCTATTGGTGGAGCAAGGCAAGAGCCCTATCGACCCCAAAGATGCAACTGGGGCCACGCCGCTCATGTTGGCTGCAGAGCATGGATACCAAGGGGTGTGTGTGTATCTTCTCAGCAAGGGAGCAGATGTTGAGGTGAGTTAAAACAGAGGCAATCTGTTTGCAGTAGCTGCAGGTTTGCACGATATGGTTATCAATAAAAATGGCCAGCATGGGGGTAAGCATGCGCATGGCAGTTAATTGAGCTCCACATGGGCAGGGTGTGGCAATGGGTACTCTCACATCCAGTGTCTAGTGGGCCTTCCGTACCCAAAGCAGTAGCAAATGGAAAGGGCTCAGCTCAAATCTTAGGGTAATTGATGTTTGTTATACAAAGCAGTAGGCAAAGATGTTGCTGCAAGGGTCCACTGTTCTACATCCAGTGCATGACGTGGTTTTTGTCCTGTGCAGGCTGAAGATGAGTCTGGGGAAACGCCTTTGAGCGCTGCTGCTAAGCACGGAGTGCTGCGCGAAACCTTAGTCAGTCTGGCCAAAGGAGAAATTGACTTTGATGAGGTGGTGTAATGCCACTTGCAATGACAGGCAACATGAAAGGCTCTGGCTTATAATCTGTTCTATAGCATGTACTTTACTTGGCAGCAGAGTTCAGACTCGCATGCTCTGACTCTGGGTACGCCATGCTGCATGTGTTGGCAACAAGCAGTGCTGTGTGCCCCCAGGATGGCAACACATACATTTTCTATTTATTATACTGATAAGATGGGTGGCTCCTTCCAGTGTTAGGCTACAGCCAGTGGGTAATGTTAAGCTGCCAATGTTGGTTAAAGTACTACACTCCATGATCTACACAGCCTGAACAATTTGGTAATAATGAATTCAGTCACATCCTTTGAACAATGTCATTACGTGCTGCCAGTGTCACGGTCAATGTCATAATTGGACATATGCGCCTTCAGCTTAGGGGTTTCAAACAGGGAATATGGCTTCGCGTTGCACGCTGTGCCCACAAACCCAGACCCCGCAACTAGTACTGTACACGTACCGGCAAAACCCACTGGGCCAACTCGATACAATTGCACATACTAAAATCATCAAAATGATTTGCCTCCAGGGAGGAAAAGCATCGTGGAACCTCTAAGCACAATAGTTGGGACACAGCATTGCCAACCTGGTGTAACAACGCAAAGTACAGTGCAAAGCAACCGTTGGCAAAGGCCCAATGCGACATTTGCAACTACACTTGACAACAGGTAGGCGGCGGTTGCAAACTATAAACGAGGCAAACAGGTGCTGGATTGTAACTGCTCATATAAAACTAAACTTTGTTAACTTGAACAGGTACCTAGAACAGGAATCCTAGGGGTCCTAGGGAGGCAAAGGCGCAACCAACAGGACAGCTCAAGGAACACTAGTGACATCACAGGCTGCAGCATCATCTACGTGTAAGGTAGGCCAAGCATCAGCCAGATTTGGTGTCGCCGTGGATCACCCTCATCACGCCTCACAGTGCAGAGGTCTTGCGCATGGCACCACCAGGAAGAAGAATGCTTCAGCCCCACACGTGGCCGATCTTCTTGGAGAAGATGTCCTTCTTGACTGGGACAACCACCTTCTTCACTGTAACAACAAACCAAGGAAGGGTTCAATAGCCCTGCAGGTACAATTATTTGGCTAGCCACTGAAATGACAATCAACCGCCCAAAACATTGACAATTTAATCTCAACCATAAATCCACGTGTTGTATTTTCAATGGCAGTATAGTGTGCCACACACATGTGCACATGATTTCATATTTTACACCTCACGCTCTGGCTTCTTGGATTTTTTTAAATAAATACTTGCACGCTGTATCATTCAAATCATCCCAGCAGCTGATATGGTAATAGTTTTTCAATGCGTACTATTTAAAGCAAAACTTTCAATGCCTAATACCAATCACTTTGCATGCGTCAGATATGACACAAACTTGCGTAGTTGCTGATCGGTGCCACTGGCCAACCACCCAGGCGCAGAATCTCGACTTACCGAACTGCTGGACAGGTGGTGGAGGCGATGGCACAACAATCTTCTTCACGATGATTGGCTGCACAGCCTTCTGCACCACAACAGTCTGAGGCTGCACCACCTTCTTGACGGGCACCTCCACGTGGGGCTCGCCCTTGAACCAGCTGAGCTTGCGGCCCTTGCTGAAGGCAAAGCTGTGGGCAAAGCTCTTCTTCTCAACCACGGGGAAGACCTTCTTCACTGCGCAGGTGGGATACAAGGTGAGTGGGACAGAGCTGCATCTGCGTCCATGGTGGTTTGCATGTAAGGGAGGAGGGAGTGGGGGTACACTTACCCTAACTTGGGGTTCAGCGCAGCACATGCACCCCCAAAAATATGATTTACACGTCAAGGTACAAGGTGAGTGGGGCAAACGTGCATCAGGGTGCGTCAGTTCTCGAGAACATGTCCCACAGCACACGTTTCACAACTGCAGCAGTACCCTACGTTATGGTCCAAGTCAGCGCAATGCGCAGGGTCACCGCCAAGTAAACCCTCGTGGTGAACAGGGCACTGCCCAAGCGGCAACTTGTAATGAGTGAAACACAGTGCTGAACATGTGCTGTGGCATCCAACTTGGCCATGATGGGGCGCTGACACATGAAATAAAGGTGGGGATAGCGTGCTAGTAGCAAGAAGTGCACATTGATTAAGCTGCAGGGATTCACAGGCATGTCACGCAGAATTTAAATAAAAGCACTGCTTTCTGAGTCACCACAAGCAGCCAACAGGTGTACCATTGCGGCAACCACTGGCAATGGTGTATGCACCTAGTAGGTTGTACCTAACAGACCCTATCTAATTAGTTGCTTTCACAGTGCTCACCTCACCTATCACTTGCTGGGGTGGGGGTGGAGAACTGGCCACCACCTTCTTCACAATGACGGGCTTCTTCTGGATCACTGGGAACTTCTTGACATCGATGGGGATCTTGTTGATAGGGAAGGTTGGGTGATCAAACACGGGATGCTTGTCGAAGAACTCGCCAAGGGCACGCCCCTCCTCCTCAGCATAGACTGCAGCAACATTGAGAGGGGTTAGCGAGGGCCATTTGGCAATGCAGGTGCAGGTCAACATGGACAGCGCTGCGCACTTGTGCGCACTTGTGTGCACAGCAGGTCTTCGGGGCTGGATTCAATCGCCTACAGATTGATGCAACATGGGCGATAGAGCACTGCTATGATACCGTCTAATCGCTGGCAGCAACGACAGTTCGCATGAAAAGGTCGCACCAAATTGATATGCAAGAGGCCTCGCGGCACTCGGACGTGCTTTAGAATTTCCCCCGACAGCCACTGAGCATTTTGCGGAACAGCCTGAGCCCCACGCTTACAAGCAACCAGATTACGACGATGCGCACGCCAAACCAGAGCATTGACTGTGACTGTGGGCGTCGCTAAGGTATGCACAGTCAGACGCACGAGCATACTGCGGCCACTCATGCGGGATTGGCAGCCCTAAGACTTGCGCGCTATCCCGCTGTAGTGCCTGGGACTGGCACTTCGAAGCAAACTGTGCCTCGAAGGTCAGGCGTCAGCCATGCCGCATGCACTGCATCCAAGTCGCTCACCTGTTGCACCCATCAGGGCCACCGCCACGAGCAGCACCAGCGTCTTCATGTTGCCTGCTAGGAGGATGATTCTACAGACAAAGAGCACGGCCAGCCAAAGTTGGGATGCCTGTGAAGAGTCTGCACGTCGAGGCAAGAGGGTGTATGCCCTGTCAAGACTTAGTTGCAAACAGACTACCTGAGCAACAGTGGTGCTGTTGCATAAGTATGGTGTCTTGAGGGTGCGGTGTGAGCCAGGAACTTTTCAGGGGCGTCAGGTGGTCCGTTCGTCACGTTTTTGGGCGTCATGACTGCCGCCAGACCCCCTCCTTGAACACCCTCCGCGTGCTTCGCTGCAGCTGCTCCTCGATCCCATGCACAGATCACATGGGGGGTCGAGGGAAAGACTCAATCTTTGTGGATCAATCCAGGAGGTGCGTCCAGGCCGCGCACCTTACCCGGCGCCTGATTTTCACAGCGTGCGCCTTTTACGTGTTTTGCGGTCCAGGAGGCAGCTCACCTTACCTCGCACCCTGTTTTGTTGTTTTCACCCATTCTAGGACGACCCAGCGGCATGGTGACGCAACAACTTTTGAGCCTGGCGCGGCGCAATCTCCTGGTCAGTCCTGGAAGTCATCTTGTAGGCCTGCATATTGTGCGGCAAAGCATCACTTAAGGGCCTTGCGAACAGTCCTAAATGAAAGGCTGGTAACCCGCCAGGCTGCAGACAAAGCCAGTGCCTGTGGGCACATGAATGGACTGGCTCACGTCTGACTAGTCACCAGTGGTAATGGTGGCGGTCTGTGCCTTGTGGCTAGAACACAAATTGCCATTACCACCCTGCCCCAGTCAGTGACCAACACAGCCACCAGGTTGCATTATGCCTGTCCACCACCTGATGCATGCAGTACCTTGCTTGGCAGGGATAATTATGCCACCATGATCATCCCAACAATGGCTAGCAAGCCCTAGCAGGGACATGGACATTTGGTATGCATGCACACAGGTCCATCAAAAGTTGCTCAGCCAAGCCTGCCAGGGTGGGCTACATGGTGCATGCTACATGCTACAAGCTACATGCCACCTGCTGTCAGCCCACCGAGGATGGGGCGTCTGCAGTTACCGTTACAGGAGCAGCAAGGAATAAAACTCAATGATTAGCTGCCCACATGCCATGTTGTGGCTGCAGCGCACTGGGAATGCAGGTGAGTGTTGCGCCCGGGTCCCGCTGAGCGCAGGAGTTTGCCAGCGGCCGGGCATGTAGGTCCGTTCCTGCCAGTTCATGAACTTGGATCAGTGCGCACGGGGCCCCAGCAGGGGTTGGCAGCAGTGCCTGCGTGGGGGACGGGTCGCTCAGCGGCGGTCACGCGCAGTTTGCACTGATAGTGGGGCGGTACAGCGTATGGGGCTGTGGGGTTGGGAATCCCGTCCCCATGCGCTCTACAGCCCGCATTGTGCATGACTGCCGCTGAGCGGCCCGCCCCCCATATGATGCCCCTTCAATTGAATAAATTCCTTGGAGACTGCGCACAGTGTCCTGCACATCTGATCTGATTCAGGAGTCTGGTAGTGGGCCTGCAGCACTGTGTTGCGCATTGTGTGCGCCGGTGGTGCTTCATGACGGAGCGCATGCGGCGTGGGGATGCGGGTAGGCGATGGGTACACATAGAGGGGTGGATTGTGATTTGCGCCAGGAATTTGCTTTGGGGGCATTGCCTATGAGTTACGTTGACAGGTGGTTGAGCCACGGTGGGTGTTGCGCAGGGCATGGACATCAACGCAGGTGGGCATGCCATGCATGTTGCAGTGATGGTGACGACAGGCACTGTCTCTGGCACTGGGAAAGGCAGGGCGCTGATGGTGGTGCCAACGGTAGTGGCAGTGGTGGACTCCCAGTAGGGCCGTCCCCAATGAGCAAGACATCGCCGTCAGTGTGAGACCATGCGCATTTAATATTTTACAGCAAATGTACATGTGAAAATATCAGTATTGTCAATGCCGAGTAGTATGCAGCGAGGGTAATACACCCAGGATGCTATACATGTAGTTGCCACCATTGGGGGCTGATGTTTGAGGATGCAGCGCAGATGAAAGGGGTGCTGGTGGCACTGCTGGTACCACGGGTAAATAAATTGTTTAAATAAGTGAATACCATACAGAGTCTGCAGGTACTATACAGAGTCTGCAGCGGAGAATATCTACAGCTGTGACGTGGTTGAATGAAGCTTTACATTATCACCAGCACTGACGCAGTATTTAAAGCATTTTTATTTTGTATTTGGCTTGAAGAATAAAAACTTTTTGAGACATTTACAGGCAGACCTGCAAGGCAGTTTGCAACGGTTGGTTACCTGTGAATTGGGCGCATTTTGCAGGGATGAACCAGCCTGTCGCGCACGCGCGTCGCTGCATTTTGCAGGGAAGGGCCTTGTTGAGTACTGGCCTTGGCTCGAAGTTCAACTAGACAGCGTCTGCGGCAGCAAGAGTCACAGATTGTATGCTGGACCAGGTCATTGTGTCAGTACGCGTTCATGAAGGTGCACAAACGAGCATCATTGCAATGGAGCAGAAATTCATGCATGCAGTCACTCATGCATCCATGCCTGCAGACAACCATGAGTACGCATTCACCCTGTGCCCAGAATATAGATTGTCAGCTATGGCATTGCTGGACTAAGTGCACTGAGTGAGATCATGAGCTCATGCATATAAGGAATGTGGCCGGGTTTGAGGCACCATCAAATTCCATGCATTTTGTTTTGTTCTCGCATTTAATGCATTTCACAGGGCCTGGTTAGGGTCTAAGCCTGGCTATCTCCCTAGGGACTTGCGCGGGAGTGTGGCGGGTGCTATGCGCTTATAAAGTGATTGACAGGGCCAAAGTCGCATAGCACCCGCCACACTCCCTTGCCCCCGAGTTGGACATTTGTGGCCAGAGTCACTGCAGCTCAATCACCAAGACATGTTCTGCTACCCACCATCGATACCGATATCAAAAGTCGCTCATCGTCCAGCTCAAATGTGTGAAGACATGGCTCATTGAGTATTAGTACTTGGCATAATAACGCACATGCGGTTGGCCATCTAAATAAAACGGCCATCAACCTGCCATGGTTACCGAGCAGAAGACAACAATACGGCATAATATGGAGGGGCTTGTACACCCTGCCTGGGCAATGCTGCAGGCAGCCTGGCAAGCTATTTCCATACTGATGTGGTATCAAAAGACACCAGTTTGTGCCTTCCGGGATGGCACATGCATGCTTCGCCAGTAGGGCGACGCGGTCAGGATTGCAACTGCATGCCCCCGAGGATCCAGCAACATAGCTCAGTCCAAGGTCAGTGAGGTACAGGTGAAACCTCAGCGCAACGATGGCACTGCCATCATCAGCAGCAGAAACACCCAAGGCACAATGTACACAGCCACAAAACAAAGGTGCTGCGTGCGTGCGCATCACTCAGCAGTCATGCTGGTGGCATTCACCAAGCTAAACTTAGGACTGTTCACATCTGCATCTTGGAGCACAAGAAGCTACCTTTTGCTCCAGTCCGGGCCAATCGTGGCGTTTTGCTTGGATACGCAGGCAGCTCTGGGTACCTTACAGATGCAAAACACTGGAAGTTACTTCTTTGCCCCATGGCGCATGCAATCAAAAGCAGGTTTGTGGTGTTCAGAAGTTGTAGAACTTTGCGTAAGTGTAGGAGCCATTCTAGACCTACATGGCAATTGTAGCTGCCCATAGGTGCTGATAGGACCGTCATTGTAGCATCCAAGCGAAACTATTGCCCGTGTAAGACTGAGGCAGCAGCTTTAAAAGAATGCTTTTGGGTAAACTAATGCCAGACTGAATTGTCACACCTTGAGTCATTGCGTGCAACAGTGCCTACGCCAATAAGGCCACCGTGCACCAAAATCTGCACCACTGCACTCACCGTCAGCCAGTCGTTCCAGTGCTGGCGTTAGGTACCAACCATCTGGCCCATCTTCAGTCAAGGTGCAGGTTGCTTGCAGTAGAGGTGAGTATTGCGGGAATTGAATTGGGCCTCCTGATACCACGCAATACCAATGTTAGTTGCTGCACTAGCGTGCATTTGATCAACACCAAGTTGGTCAGAAGTCACAAGTTTTGTGGGTAGTAATGTAGGAGCCATTCTAGACCTACATGGCAATCAAAGCTGCCCATAGGTGCTGATAGGACCGTCGTTGTAGCATCCAAGCGAAACTATTGCCCGTGAATGGAGGCAGCAGCTTTAAAAGAATGCTTTTGGGTCAACTATTGAGTACTACAAATGGGCTACGTTACCCCACAACTTCATGTGATTGTGTTGCAACAGCTACCACGCTCATTGGGCCATCCTATATATATTTATCAATACTGCAGCCACTGCACTCACCGCCAAAGGGAGTTATTCCATAGCTGGCAACAAAAAACACCGCCCTTCTTCAATTGTTCGCCATCTCGATGGTCTTGCCGGTTGGTCTCAGGCAGCAGTCTAGTTGGGACTCCTGGATAAGCAACGTGAGGTTAGATGTTGCACCAGCGAAGGCCTAGCCAACATCAAGCAGCCTTAAACTGTTGTCAGGAGTCACAATGACTGTGGGTAAGTGTAGGAGCCATTCTAGACCTACATGGCAATCAAAGCTGCCCATAGGTGCTGATAGGACCGTCACTGTAGCATCCAAGCGAAACTATTGCCCGTGTGAGACTGAGGCAGCAGCTTTAAAAGAATGCTTTTGTTCCGGCAGTGCACAAGGTTACACCAGTACCCTGGAGTGCACAAAGCTGTCGACCTAGACAATATGCATGTATGCAGAAAACGGCGCAAAACGGCGTTGTCTGGTGCAACGCACTGGTTGCCACCACACTCAAGACATGTCGACACATAATACCGCAGATAACTTGCCTTTGTATTGCCACTTGCTTATGCTTGCCACTTCCAGGGCTGCCATTGATGGCGCCAGTACCATGATGGCGCCGCCATGGCGTGTTGCACTCAAATTGCAAAACGTCATGGTGTTGTAGGTGCAGAGGTCTTAAAGGAGTTGCATTTTCAGTGAGGAACAAATTGCCCAGGTACGGGCGAGTGAACGTCAGCACAGTGTGGTGGTTGTGAAGTTTGGTTGATAGGAGATGCTGCACACAGCATACAGAGACCGCAAACTCAATATCCTGTGTAAGGCATATATAGGCAACTAGTCGGGTAACACCAACTAGCTAGCGTTCGTGCTTAATAAATAGGCCACTGTTGCTCTTCTGCTTATGAATAGAGGCGTTCACAATGCAGGGAGCACCCAAAACTCGAGTGCCAGCTTGTGCTGAAGTAGGAACCACCTTTGTAGGGCCTTTGTAGCAGTTGGGTAGTGCAAACAGTTCACAATTTGTACATATCGTTTGCTGTGGTGGCTGGTCTCGCAGTTCCGGGCTGACTCGCTGCAACCCAGACGGAAGTTACATGCATGCATGCGTTGTGCCTGGCAACCTTCTAACCACCGTTATCAGGGAACTGTCAGCAACAACAGGCTGGGCCTGCTTATTTTGTAAGGTTTTTAACGATTATGTTTGACAGCTGAGGTGCATACCGCGCCCTGCTGTGATTATTAGTATGTTATTCTATCAGCTATTGTCACTAGCAAGTGGAGTGGTGGCAGCCATAGGACCACTGTAGGACGTAAATGCTGTGACGTAAACAACACAACAGCAGAGAAAAATTTATAGCAAGTTGCCTTGTACTTAGAAGTACCCAACACTTGGACTGTGAGGGTGGCACGACGCCCAAGGCATGTCAGCATTAAGTTTTTACTGGTTGCATTTCTCAGTTAACTGAGTCCCTTTTACCTTGCAACTTGTTGTTCCAACAACATTATTGCTCACATGGGAACACCCATTCTTTATGAGGTGAGTTACTGCAGCCTACATGCACGAACATTGACTACCGCCGCCTTTGACGTGGCCTGTGGCGACATCTCTGTCGCTGTGCGGACACTCACAACGACCTCAGCACCCACAATCAATTGCAATGACATCATCATGCACATGGTGGTTGTGCTGGTGTATGCACAACTATAACGTGATGGTGGGAATGCAGATTGGTGACCAACCTGCCACCGCCGTGGTCATCGCAATCTTGGTCGTTGTGTGGCTGCTGATATTGCAACGAAACTTGGGCTATGCCGATGTTGGGCTCAGTTATGACAAGATAGTCCTGCAGAAGGAGTACTGGAGGGTCTTCAGCTCACAAGTATCCCACATTGATTTTCTGCACCTGGTATTCAATGTCAGTGCAATATGGTCAGTGGGTGTCGTTGAACGAACTGAGCATGGTGTGGGACTTGGGACAGCATATTACCTGCAGATGACCTTTGTACTGCTGGTGCTCTCTGCATTGGTAAGCCGGCCTGAAAAGCTCACAACAAAGGAATGTTTTCCATAACCACTGGATATATGCGTACATCTTGCCTGGTGACATGATTCTGCCTTCGCTACACACCTCTCACATGTCCATTGTTTGCTGAGCAGTACCGTGCCAACTGGTTCCACATGCAGATCACGCTATTCATGTACCATGTGGCCATATTTGCTCTCCATAAAGAACAATATCGGCGAGTAACCGCAGTAGGGTATTCATGCGTTGCGTTTGGATGGATGACTGTCCTGGCCTTCAAGAAAGGTACGGGGTTATGTCGTCATGACTTCGATCCTCCACCAGCATTGAACCACCCCATTTGTACATGGCAAATGCTCTGGGGCTATGTGCTGAATGGCCTGCATTGGTGACCTGTGATCGCTGCTGCGTGGTGCAGGAGGAGTGGCCAAGTTGAGCGTGCTGGGGATCACCTCTGTCCCAGTAACAATCGCCCCTTTCGCATCTCTGGTTTTGACATCGTTGATCGTGCCACACGCCAGTTTTGTTGGTCATCTGAGTGGCATCCTCGTGGGATACTTGATAGCCTGGGGCTTGTTTGACTGGTTGACTCCCTGGTGGACGCTCAGCTTCATGACGTGGATTGGCCTAGGTAAGCATCGCTATTCTGGAAAGTGTACCAGTAATCCAACGTGACTGCACGTTCCAGTGGGACGAACAATCATTGGGCAGAGGGTGCACTGTTGTTGCGACCAGCACTTTATGAAGGCTGCATCATCAGTTTGCATGGCGTTTTGTTGAAAGAGGCAGCAGTATTCCTTTGCGAATCAATGGTAACGCTCTTGAACCTCGTGTCATCAGGCTGCGCTTGGAGCTATTTCCAACCAAACACACGCGCGCTGTACATCCTGAGCATTCCAAGCATAGACAGCGCTCCGCCAGCTGATGTGGAGACTGGCGTATCGTCTACACCTGCCTAATGTATCACCATGTTTCAGCATTCTGCAGGCTTGCTATGCTGGTGGCCCGGGGGTGCATTTAACCTTGCCTGCAGCCTGCGGCATGTGTATTATCCCTAGGACCCTCAGCGCCACTGCCAGGCCAGTGCGGCGCCGCCTGGCATGACCACATTGAAGCTGTCATGCTCATCATCATTTCATGCAGCCTGACAGACTGAAAATAGTGGCCTGGCCTTCAAGGCTTATGTGTACTTTTAAATTTTATACGACAGTAGGGTTTCAGCTCCAGCGCCCGGGTGCCGCTGCCTGAGTTTGGTCTGTGATAATTTATTGAAATATATTCATATAAGGATTGGACGGCAATGCTGCATAATTCCATGCCATCTTGGGAGAAGTGGCAGGCTTTCCACATGGTGCTATTGTTGCTTTCAAAGAGTGGATCAGTGGATCTACACGCCATGCCCATTTGTGTATTGGCGCGAGCCAGTGGCCACCTAACTACGCCTCTGTGCGTTCCTTTCCTTTCTTTCTCATAAAGTTCCTTTCTATTGAGGCTTAGCCAGGCAACGGTGGTACCCAACGCCTGCAGCTCTTGAGCTGAGCCACATCATGTACTACATGCGCTCAACAGAGAATAACAATACAGCGGTCGAACACAACAGTTGAGACTGTGTTACACAATCACCGTGTAGTAAAACAAGGTCACTATTCCGTGGGACGTCATGGCCATGAGTGGGTAAGTTTTCCACCTAGATCTCTCCCACCATGCAGTGCAGTGTGGTGCCACACGAGTCTCAAAACCCTGCCTGGCACGACTGCGCAGGCGCAACTCATGATACAATATGTATGCAATAACCCTGCTGTCTGGTCTAAACTTGCGCACGGCTAGTCTGGCCAAAAAAGAACAAATAAACAATTGAATTGTGCCGTATAGGCCGTCTCCATCATCGCACACCACGAAGTAAATTGTACAAACACACGCACAAAATACTGACAGAAGAAAGAAACACAGTATTGAGCAGCCAATGGCGAGTTTCACAAAACTGCGCTGGACTGGAAAGTGGCAGTAACAATGGTCTGATTCAGCGGCTTCACATCATCAACAATCACAGTCCTATCCGCAGCTGTGACTGTCCCCTCAGCAAAAATATACCTCAGTAGAATGGGCAGCCACCACCTGCTAGGCATGCGTTCCTACGCTACGTTTACAGATCATCATCTTTACTATTGAAATACATTACGGTATGCTGAACAACCAGTGTCGGACAACCCAAACAGACAAATGCTTGCTGACAAACACATAGCTGTGCCGGCTGCCGTCCTCCCCACATGATTGCATCCTGGCAACCATAACTAACAGAGGCAAATAATACTCAATAATACAAGTATCTGTGCCGCTGGCCAGTGCATTCTCCTGTAACACAACTTGTGGTTCCTGCGCCCCCTTAGTACAGCCTGTCCAGAACGTAGTCGACAACCAGCTCCAGTGACCGCTTGGCTGGGGTGTCGGGCAAGCACTGAAGCGCGTGCAGTGCCTGCATTGCAAAAATGCAGTTAAGCTAACTCTCCATAGCATGGCAATGCATCCAGCAAGGACTGACCACCAAACAATAGCACGCGAGTACTTAGGTTCAATGCAATATGACAGTGGGAGCATTGTGGAGAACGCACCAGGTCTGCTTCCTCCCTGGCGAGCTTCCTGGCCTTCTCAATGCCACCGCCAATCGTCACCAGGTCCAAGGCGCGCTGCAGCGAGCCATCCTCCGTGAACTCGGTCTCGATGAGGTTCCTCAGCTCGCCGCCCACCAGCTCGCTGTTCAGCGCAAAGATGGCAGGTGCTGTGAGGTTGCCACTGGCCAGGTCTTGCCCCTGGGGCTTGCCCAGCTGCTCAGTGGACTGCGTGAAGTCCAAGATATCATCCACCACTTGGAAGGCCAGCCCCAGGTGCTTCCCGTATGCAAACATCGCTGCCTTCACGTCCTCTGAGACCTCGCTGAACACTGCAGACGACCTGCAGCTGGCCGCGATCAGGGAGGCTGTCTTGTAGAAGCTCTTGTCGGTGTACTGCTGCAGGTCCACGTCGGTGTCAAACAAGCTGGTTGCCTGGCTGATTTCTCCGTTGGCAAAGTCAGCGATCACCTGGCTGATAAGCTTGATGACCTGCAAGGACAGAGACAGGTCAGCCTCGAGGGATGGAGGCAGGTGTGGTGCACTGCACTGTTTATGGGTCCCACTGCTTGGTGTTACCTCAAGGTTATCCAAGTTCGCCAAGAACCAAGACGACTGCGCGAAGAGGAAGTCCCCAGCAAGGACTGCCACTCTGGTACCATACAGACTGTTGACGGTTGCTTTGCCTGTCAGGCACAGCAGAGTTTTAGCTTGCCAGTCTACCCAATAGTTAGCCAGAGCTGAATCAGTTGCATGCACACAAGAGCACAACCCAACAGGTGCCCACCTCTCCGAATTCCACAGTCGTCCAGGACGTCGTCGTGCACGAGGCTGGCAGTGTGAATCATCTCGGTAATCTCTGCCAACCTCCTGTGCTCCCGCGTCAAGTCACTGCAGCGCAAGACCAAACAGCTCAGACCCACCAAAGCCATACAAAACCAAATCTCGTGCATGCAAGAGGAAGGATAAGCATACCTCATCCCTGTGATAGGAGAGGTAGCCCGCGCGACCAGCAAAACTATCATCGGCCGGAGTTTCTTGCCACCAGCGCCAAATATCTGTTCTGCAGCTGCCATAAGCATGGGGTGCCTCTCGCCCACAACGTTGCGCAGGTTCTGCTCCAGCTGCTTCATGTCCTCTTGAACAGGGAACATGACGGCCCCAATTGTCGCGTCAGGGTTGGTGGTGGTGAGAGGGTGGTTGCTGCTGACCACGCTGGAAGCGATCTCACTGCTGGTGCTCGCGGTCTCCTGGATGGGAGTGAACACCCGCAGCGGCTGGGTGCGGTTGAGCTTGCCCTCGGCGGTGCCCCGCCTGTTAGCAACGGCCACCGGGGTACACCGCCGCGTGTGCTGGTGCATGTGGTAGCCCAAGGGCTTTGAAGCGTTGGCATAGCTAGTTGAGGCAACGGGTACTTGGGTGGGGGCCATGGCGACAGGAGTGCCGAACGAAGACATATTTGCGCGCGAAGGTAGGTGGTGCCCTAACAGTTGTGGATCCACGAAAGGTAGAACAACTGGCTTTCAGCGTTGCTCTTGTGGCTTCAAACTTCGAACGCTGCTTGCAACAGAGTACTGACGCCCTCGTGGCAAGCGTTCGTGGCTGTGCGGCTTGTGTGTGGCTGGGACGGAGCGCAAGCAGTGGCTGGGACCGGCCAGACTCAAATTAAAGACTCGGTCAGCACTGAGCAGCACTCACAAGGCTCTGAGTCATGAGTCAGGACCATCGTGGCCAGGGCAAGATGGGCGTTGTGGTGAACTTTGGAGAGTGGCAGCCAGTTGGGGACCTAGAATAGAAAGACCCAAGTGGTGCAGTTGTCCAATGGATGTGAATCACCCTGGATTAAAGTCTCGCCATTTACACGAGACTTTTTGCTGTGGCAAGTCACTATGCGCACGGGTGCTGAACACTAGTTTGCCCGGAGCCACATAACAACATACCTACATTTCATCCCCTAGCATTTCTCCTTTACCCATAGAAGAAAGGATCCACTCCATGCCATGGTCCAAAGCCATGTTAAATAACCACAGGCACCCCGCTAAACCCCTTGTGGCATGTACTTGTGTATCGCTATCTTGCTGGTGACCACAGAGCTGCACGCACCCCATCCACATTCCCATGGCAGATTCCTCCAATTCAGGATGATTCATGGCAAGCAAGATGCTAGATCAGCTACTGCAGCCTTGGTCGCTTGAAAAAGTTCTGAAGCCCTGTGTCGTCAAACTCGATGTACTGTGGTGGGGCGCCAGGTTTGGTGACCATCAAGCCATCCCAGCCCTGCTTATCCACTGCCTGGTTGGCTATCCCATCTGCCACCGAGTTGCATGACCTGTAGGAGCGACAGGGGCTTGAAATGGGTGCGGCCCAGGCATGCTGTGCAGCTTGCAGGGACAATGAGGCGGTGCAAAGCTCACATAGTACACCATAGTACACCATAGTACACTGCCTTTTTCCCTCCGAGGGACGGTTTCCCTGACTGACTTGACTTGGGGGCTATGCGTAGTTGCTATGCCGCCTTATTTTCGCCTTTGGCGTCTGTTTTCTTTTCTTTACTTTTCTTTACACCCTTGCAACAACCATGGCATTTATCACATGCAACTGGATGGAACCTGCCTGCACAGTGGACAGTGCACGGTGCCACAGACATCACATGTGCTGTCCTGGAAAAAATCGTGAAGGTGCCACCCAGCCACCTGGTGTAACCTGGTAATTGCTATGCCGCCGAGGTCATGCCCGTAACCTTTAAAATTTCTTTTCTTTTAATCGATCCATCGTGCCAGGGTCGGCCAGTGCACCATTGGCATACAGGGTGAATTTTAAGTGGCACATCAGGAAAAAAACCTACCTGTCTATGTGCGAGATGGCGCATTTTGGAATGGCTGCCTTGAGCATCACCACCTCGTTGAACAGCAGCAGCATGCCATCGTTCCTGACCTTGTACTCGCCATTCACCTGTGTGGTTCACACCAGCGGTCAGATTGAGCTGGGCCTACGGCCTTGCATGCTGAGCATTCAACTCGTGAAAGTGACATGGACCTCAAATGCCCAGGTGTGGAATTACAGGATTCAGCTGGCTATGCTGCGCAAGTCAAACCACTATGCTGTGGAAATTGGTGTGGCAATGGCATGGCGCAAGTCCAACGCATCAAAGGTGTCCAAGTTCACAATGCTTGACGTGGCGGCATGATATGATGCACTGTTATCTCCGCCTGAAATAATGCATTTCCCACCTGTCGGACAATGAGCTGTGAGTCACCGTACGCAACCAGGTGTTGAACTCCGAGCGCAACTGCAGCCTGCAGGGAAACAGTATAGCGTGTCAGCACCTGCAGCGTGTGGTCACGCCACGCAGCAGGGAGGCAAACAAATTGCCTGCACCTCACCACATCATAAATTCATACCTTCATTCCGTCAACCAGTGCTGTATACTCTGCTTGGTTGTTGGACACACCGAGCCCCATGTGGCGACATGTGCGGCCAATCTGCGGGCAGTCAACTTTGGTAAATGGGTCGACAACCATTGGAAAGAAACCCACCATAGCGGTAATAATGCCAATTACAACCAGTTTGATGGTTGAACTCTCACCTCTGTGCCGGTGTTTTCCTCGTATAGCACAGAGCCTGCCCCACCAATTCCTCGCCCCTTGGCGCCTTGGCCCCTCGATGCCCCATCAAATTCCTGCAACCATATACAATGCTTATTATGATCCACTAGAAACAACTTGTAACCACCAGCACCACCACTTCCACCGGACAGTTTCTTCCTTGCTCCCACCGGACCACATGCATGCATGCGTAATGTTACAATGCATGCATATATACAAAAGATGTTGTGGCAATGGCAGCGGCACAGCTTACTTACCAGCTTGTACGTCTTTTCAGGGTCTACAAGTCCGTTCGCGGATGTAGATGCGGTTGGGGGGGTCGTGGGCACTTCCTCGCTCGTCGAGGGCAGGCTAGTGGGCGTTTCCACAGGGTCGCCACAACGTGGGCCTGGGGACACAAACTGCCGCGCTTGCTCCTCAAAGTCGAACCTTTTGAAGAGGGCACCCTTAAAGCCTTTCACTTGGGCTTCACACTCCTCCCAAGTGCGGAAAACGCCTCGCTTCCTGCCGGCATTCACGGCGTAGAAGCTTTTCTTTCCCATGCCAACGACTGTGTGGGAGAAGCACCGGCTGAAAGAAAACGTTTTCTTAAACAGCGCAATTTTGGAAAGTTTTTAGGTTAACACCAAGCCTTGCTGGCACCCAAGCTCGCGGATAGTTTAGCAGGGCATGCAAATACAAATCGCATGCTCCCAGGGAACAGTCACAGGATAAACAACGCAAGTATACACAAGATGCGAAGTGTGAGGGTGCTGCTCTCTGGCAAAATAACCACCCTCCTGTAGGTTTTCACTTAGACTGGTACTGTTCCGTGCTAAAGTGTCTTCTGCAAACCCAACTAGGTAGTAAGTACTCGAGCTTATAATAATAAAGGCGGCCAGACCCAGCAGTATAACACAACTCTGAGACAACTCCTCCTTCTTCAAACGCAGTCTTCCACTTTCAGAGCAAGCTCATCTGCCATAATATTTCTGCTGGCTTGGACTAGGCTTCCCTCCTTTACAGCGAAGTAGCACAGAGCAAGTTCGTTGTCCAAGCCGTCACCTGCCGAATGGAATAGATTAAGGCATCCTCGAGCGGGGCAGTAGCTTGTAGCTGGGCACCATGGGCAGAAAGAAATGGCAGGTAAGGTCTCGTTTACTATCTACGTACCTTGGTCCAGTAGCATTTGCCTGCTTTTGGCACTGGGGTACTCAGCATGCCTTCCTCCACTGCACAGAACAACAAGAAGCGCACCATGGCCCGAGACTTCCGGGTGCACCGGGACAACACCTGGGACCCAAACAAGAAGCGCAGGATGGACCACAACTACTGTGACGTGGAAGCAAAGAACGCCATCTTCGAGGACTACTACAAGACACAAAAGCTGGTGCCGGAGGGGGAGTGGGACGAGTTCGTGGCGGTGCTGGCCACGCCACTGCCCACAACGTTCAGGATCAATGGCAGCGGAAAGTTTGCAGCCGACCTGGAGAGCAAGCTGGAGAAGGACTTCTTCGCTGGCTTCGCTGGGAAAGGCACCATCAAGGTATGCCGGAGCGGTTGCCGCCACACGCATGTCGGTGCACTGCCCAGTCGCAGTGCAATCTGCTCATGCATAAGGTGCTTGCTGAAGTAACATGCACGCAATGTAAACGTCACAGCATTGTTTGCACCACACACTTTTATTGTGCGCAACTCTGTATATGCATGCATTGCATGCAATTGCTCAGATTCCAATCCGGCCACCCCGTCCTGACACATACACATCCACCTTGTGCTCACCGGCCCAAAATTGCATCAATAGCACCATGCGCCACGCCTCACCAGCCTGCAACGCTTTAACCCTTGCTCCAAAACCCTACCCAAAACCCTTATCCATACCCCGCACCCTTCCAGATAGCAGGCGAGGTGGTTCAGCCGCCCAAGCCACTGCCCTGGTATCCCAACAAGCTGGCGTGGCAGATGAACTTCAGCCGGCAGCAGCTGCGCAAGGCACCCCAGCTGGAGCGCATTCACGAGTTCATCAAGCGCGAGAATGAGGCGGGGTCTATCACGCGCCAGGAGGCGGTCTCCATGATCCCTCCCCTGTTCCTGGATGTGAAACCACACCACAAGGTAACCTTCAGGCGCTGGCAATATGGGTGTGGCACTGGTCATCCAACCTGCGTATGTGGTGGCGTTTTGCCTGTCGTGCAATCCACGGATTATGCAGGCTCAACAGCTGCATAGTTTGTCGATGCTCGCATGCTGACAATGGTTGGTGGTGCAGGTGCTTGACATGTGCGCTGCACCTGGGTCAAAGACCTTCCAGCTGCTGGAGATGCTGCACACCGGGACAGACTCTGCGGGCCCATCAGGTGTGCTGCCGCTGCTGTGCCATCAGGGGTAGCAGTCGTGTGGACTGGTGCTCCTTTGCTGCAACGCACTCGCATCACCACATGCTTTCATAATTCGCGGCGGTCAGTCCATGCCTCCACACTTCTAAACCTCCATGCAATCCATCCCCTCACACATACACATTCAATATCTTCTTGTGCACCATGGTGCCATGTCGCCCCGCTTCCCCCCTCCACCGCTGCTCCCGCCCGTGCCCCACCTCACCCCCTCCCTACCCTCTACCCAGGCCTGGTGGTGGCCAATGACTCGGACTCGCGCCGCTGCAACCTGCTCACCCACCAGACCAAGCGCATGTGCAGCCCCGCGCTTGTGGTCACCAACCACGAGGGCCAGCGCTTCCCCATCATATCGCTGCCAGGTGGCGGCTTCTACCAGTTTGACCGCATCCTGTGCGACGTGCCCTGCAGCGGCGACGGCACGCTGCGCAAGGCGCCCGACATATGGAAGAAGTGGCAGCCGGATAACGCCAACAGCCTGCACACGCTGCAGCTCAAGATTTCGCTGCAGGTGGGGGTGCTGGAAGCAGTTTGAGGGTGCACAGTTTTCATGCGTTGGCGTGTACATGCAGAGGGTGGAAGAACCCTACAGGAACCCTACAGGATATGCTATTTTTGTTGATCGCAATGAATAGATGTACAACTTTTACCGATTTGTATCAAACTTAGCTATAAAGATTACTGTTATCCCCGCTGTTATCCATTGAAAATAAATGTGGGTATTATATTGAAAGATTTTTTTTATGTACTACTTTCAGGTCATCATTTTATTGTGCTTACACTGTGCTTTTGTGTGTGCAGGCCTGCAAGCTGCTGGCAGTGGGTGGGCGTATGGTGTACTCCACGTGCAGCTTCAACCCCATTGAGAATGAGGCGGTGGTGGCAGAGGTAGGCCCATGCACCCAAGCACATGCATGCATGTGGATGAGTGACTGCACAATGGCCAAACCCATGGTGCAGGGAGAAAGCAGGGCCACAACCACAATAGGCACAGCCCATCACCACCCACACTTCCATTAGCTTCCTCGGCCTGAATGGCACCAACAAATTGGAAATCACAGAAGAGCTGTGGCATGCGCAGTATTCCTGACGATGTGTGTGTGTGTGTGCGCAGATTCTGCGGCGGACAGGTGGCGCCATGCGGCTGGTGGATGTGTCCGACCAGATGCCTGAGCTGAAGCGCATGCCAGGTGTCAACAGGTGGCTGGTCAAGGACCGCAAGGCGTGGTACACATCGTGGCAGGAGGCGTGCGAGCAGGTGAGTGGGGAGGGGAACTGGGGAGTTGATGGAGATATCTAATCCTGGTCAATGTTGCAGCAATTTACCAGCTGTTGTGGATGTATCACACCTGACGGCTGGCGGCACCAATGTATCGCGTGCTTTCACCATTTGTGGCGACTATTACACAGTCACTTAAAGATACACGTATAGCACGGGTCATGCTGTGGGATCTGGTGGCACGCCTTGGCCCAAAAAAGACAAGTATTCGTAATACAAGATGCATACAGCCTGACGGGCGAACCTCCCTCCCCCCACCCTGCCAGGTTGCGCACAAGCTGGTTGACCCCACCATGTTCCCTGACGAGGAGTCAGATGCCCTGCCGCTGGAGCGGTGCATGCGGGTGCTGCCGCACCACGGGGACACCGGGGGCTTCTTCATTGCCGTGCTCGAGAAGGTGAGGCGAGGGCGGGTTGTTGCAATTTTGATGCTCCAGCGCATTAATGCACACACCCTCAGGGTTGCTTGGTGCTGCCTCAGAGACATCCCTCAACGAGGATATGGTGGACTCTTTTCTGATGTCAGTGCAGGCACCCCTCTGCTGCACACTTTGGGTCATTCTCATACATGGCCCATGTCTGGTGCACAGGTGGCGCCCTATGACACCATCTCTTGGCCGGACCTGAGCCACCGCATGAAGGCCAAGACGGCGGAGGGTCAGGCTGAGCAGGCCCGGGCAGCCGCTGGCGATGCTGCTGACGTGGCTGATGGCGCTGTGGTGCCTGAGGTACAAGCCAGTGTCGAGGCCCCCAGTGAAGAGGTCGTTGCTGGTGAGGAGGTGGCGGGTGCAGCCGCAGCACCTGAGGTGGCTGGTGGGGAGGTAGAGGAGGAGCAAGGGGAGGAGGCAATGGATGGGGGGCAAGGGGAGGAAGCAATGGAGGGACAAGAAGGGGAGGAGGCCGCTGGCGCCGAAGGTAAGAATATAGTAATATTTTTTGCTGCTGATCATTTATTATCATTTATCATTTATTATCATTTATAATCATTTATCATTTATTATCATGTAAATTTGCTGTGACAAGGCATTGCTTTTTCTTTTGCCAAGCATTGTGTACTTGGTCTCATTATACCTGTTTGCTAAAGCGCCTATTGGTTGGTGCATCAGGTGGTGTTGGGGAGGATGGCAGCAAGCCCCAGTGGGGCACAAGGGGCGGTGGTGGGCGTAACCGTGATGGTGGTGGCAAGTGGAGGGGCCTGGACCCCATTATCCCAATCACTGACCCGCTCATCCTGGACAGCATCACCAACTTCTATGGCCTGGCGGAGGGGTTGCGTGTGAAGGACCAGCTGGTGAGTACTGGGTGTGGCGCGCATTTGGGGGCTGGTGCATGCGATGTGCAAGTTGGCAACTGGCGCCATGCGTCAATGCACTTCAACTAACACATAGCCATTGTGCATCAGTTTGCCTTTATGGGTATCATTGAAGGAATTGAAATCCAAGTCAAGCAGTCGCATTGCAACTACTGCATGTTGCCATCACACAGCATGCACCACCTGTCAATACCATGGCAACGTATATAGCCCTGTTATCCATACCTGCACCAAGCATTGCGTGGACAGCTGCGATTTTTTTGCATTTTTTCTTTTGCAATTCACGCTTCCTTGAAAATTACCAGTTTCTCCCGGTTGCAATTGCCCGTATTATCACCCCAGCGACAGTGTCATGTATGAACCACCATGCCCTCATGTATACACCCCCCTGAACCCCTACGTCCTGCTTAAATAAATGAATACATAAGTAAATAAATATCTACGCCCCCTGCCCCAGATCACCCGCTCCAATGAGAGCGACAAGGGCCCCAAGCGCTTGTACTACGTCAGCCGGGCCGTGAAGGAGCTGCTGCAGCTGGATGGCAGGGAGCAGCTCAAGGTGACGTCCACGGGGCTCAAGGTGTTTGAGCGGCAGGAGTCAAAGGTGGGTGATGGATGCCAGCAGTCTGCAGCATAATGTGGCGCAAGGCAGCGCTGAGGGGTCTATCATTGCCATGCTCTGAGTGACATCCTTATGCCGGAAGTGGTTGCTTTGTGGTACTGTGAGCAGCATCAGGCCCTGAGCTGGGCTTGAAAGGTGCGCTGCGGGGCTAGGCCGCTGTGGTGGCATGGTTTAGCCCCACCATGAAGTTGAAGCCACCAGCCAAACAGGCATTTGAAATGCTGCATTTGTGACAATGGTGAAGACACTAGCCCTTGTCCTTCTACTCCCCCGCCCCCCTTGCAGAATGGTAACGTGCTCACCATCAAATGATGGAGAAATCACTGATCCCGCCTCTTTCCCCTTGTGCAGGACGGCAACGTGCCCACCGTGTACCGCATCTCTCAGGAGGGCCTGCCCGTGCTGCTGCCGCACATCACCAAGCAGCGCCTCAAGCTCAGTGTGGACGAGTTCCTGCGCGTGATCCAGGAGAGGCAGGTGCCGGTGCCCCACCAGGGCCGGACAGGTGGAAAGCCGCAGGCAAAGGAGACCCCTGCTGCGTCTGCTGAGGCTGCTGCCGTGGCACCAGCACAGGAAGCCGCACCGCCACCTGCCGCCGAGGTTGCTGCTGCCCCACCCGCAGAGAAGGTAGCCGCGGCACCCGCTGTCGCGGCGGAGATGCTGGTGCCAGCTGAGGCGCCGGCTGGACCAGCGGTGGATGCTGGGGCACCCGCCGCCACCCCAAGCGCTGCAGTGGATGCTGCCGAGGCAAAGCCCGCGGGCGCTGCGCCGGTCGCCAAGGCCGGGGGTCAGGCACCGGAGTACAACGAGACCGGCTTGCGGCTGGTGCTTGGCCCCCGGCTGACCAGCTCCGACACCATGACGCAGCTTGAGGGGGTGCACATAGGCTGCTGTATATGCACGCTCAGGTGAGGCTTGTGCACGGGGAGGCTGATGGGTGGGTGGCGTGCTGCTGTTTGGGCGGTGGTGGTTGTGGGTGTGTTGTGAGTGATCCAAGGATGCACATGCCGGTGGCCAGGTAATTGAGGTTTGGGGTTTGTGTCTCCATACACGCATACCCTCGTGCAAGCCCCTTCTGCACCAGCTGTAGCCTTGTTGACCCAACCACCATGTCGGATGGTGGCACAATACGCATGTACGGGCTTGTTTCACATGTGCAAGGCTGGAAGCGCAGCATTTGGCTGCGATTGCAGTGGATCTGTCTGCACATGTGGTTGTGACTGTACCTGATTGCGGTCGGAAAATGCCTCCCAGGGATGAGGACGCAGAGGCGCTGGGATTTGCCACCGGATCTTCCACCGAGGGCGCACTGATTGCCAACGCCCCCCTTGCCATTGCGGTGTGGAAGGGCAGGGGCACTATTGCTGTGCTGGTGAGCAAGGTGGAATGCGCGCAAATGCTTGAGAAGATCACCAAGGCACAAAGGGTTGCTGCTGGCGAGGCGCCGGAGGTGCTTGCCTTGGAAGGGGACGAGGAGGAGGTGGAGGGTGAGGGTGATGTGGCGGAGGAGATGGAGGAGGTGGTGGGGGATGATGATGCTGGTGATGCTGGTGCGGAGGCGGCGGAGGAGAGCGGGGAGGGGGTTGTATGATGGGGATGGGAAATGGATGTTGTTGACGAGTTGAGGAGCTGGGATGGAAGTGTCATTGTCTCAGCAATATCAGCTGTTCCAGCAGCTTTTTGTTGTCATTTCGTTTTGGAGCAGGTTGATTGTGCAGCACCATGCTTTGCTGCAAAACCAAATGCCAGATGCCTATGCGTAATCCAAGGCTCGGGTGTTGACTGGGTGTGCACCCTGTAATGTGAGAGGTATTCTATGATTTTGTAAGAGGGTGGCATGAACAATTGACAGGATGTATGTGGGCACGGTTTTAATCAACTAGCCACATTGGTCATACGCGATCATGGCCGCACGCGGCGTGCGGCACGCCGCGGGTTGCCTGTCAGGCAATTGGCGCATTACCACTCGCTGCTGTATTAGGGTCAAGTACACATTTCGAAACCAAATTGCCACACTTTTGTAACCCATTGCAGCTGCGTTTACAAAAGCAAAAGCTTAATTGCCCAAATAAAAAATTACCCACTGGTCTGAACAGGTGAGCACAGTGGGTATATGAAACGGGGTGGAAATTGGCAGCTGCAAAGTTCCAAGGACTCCGCCACAGTCAAACCGAACGATTGCATATGCATGCGCAGCTATTTGTGGTTATCTCTGCAGTGTGAATGCCAACTTGGACACACAACAACCTTGTGCATATATACACGACGTAGAATTTCTGGTGGGTACACTACGTCACTTGGGGGGCACGGCTCACACAGCACGGCGTTGGCTTTTGTGCTCAACTACTGGGCACTGTAGCTCTGCCAACATACGTATTTATGCTTCGTTTTAGGCGCTTGTTTGTCAGTGAAAGAGTTGCGGAGTAGTCGCATCACCGGAGAGTCGACGTTTGAGTGCTTGGACGTCAGCATCCCTGGTTCAGCGCAGCCTTGGAACCGGAGCTTTGCACCAGGGGGGCGGGGTTTAGTACTTGGTAGTATGCCAGCATAGCTGCGGTGAGGAGCCACGGACCCAGCTACAGGGGTTAAGGGCAGCCTCTGAACCCCAAGAACAGTACACCTATGGAGGTGGTCTTGGCCTCCACCTCCCAACTATACGACCACCAGACCCACCTATCAGCAGTCAACAAGAAGGAGGGCGATGGCGGCAGCTCTCCAAAAGAACACTCTGGGTCAGGTGAGGCTCAAGACCACCAACTCCCATACCCAGACTATCCCAGCGCTTCAACCTTGTATGCCTCTGGGCCGGGGCAGTATGCCATGCTGAGGCCAGGACCCCACCTTGTATTGCAATTCTGTCAACCCACAGCACAGCCTTTTAGAGCCACCTGTTTAATGTGTTTAATGTGTCGATGATTCTGCAGATCTGGATATTGAGGACCCACTTGTTCAGAAGGCTTCAGCTGGCAAGCACCACATACACGGCACGCCGCTGGCAGTATGGATACGGCCTGTCATAGTCTTTGCAGCCCTATATGTCCTGGCAATGGGGCTCCTGTGGTTCCTTGTGCAGCGGCTGCCCTCCACCACAGCGCTCCAAGAACGCGCCAAGCTCCCTGAAGGTACACTCAGTACATCATACGTAGCAGTACAGCTGGACATTTGAGTGCATGGCATTACAATTGCATGATGAAGCCCAGGGCGTTTGGTTGAGCTTGCCAGCAGATTAAAGTTTCAAAAATAGGAAATTTAATACTAAAGTTTAAACATTGTAAAGAAATTAATTAACAGTTGTTTACGGCGCTTGCTGGGTCTTGTGTGAAAGGCGGTTTTGCATGTGGATCTGCCAGTGATGCGATGGGCATCTGCTAGTGGCCATAGCCAAACCTTGTGTCTTGTAATTTGCAGGGACGCAGCTGGCCCTCAAGATCCCGCGCAACTTTGAGGAGCTGCGTGTGGTCAAGTACACACTGCAGTGCTACGAGAATTACTACAAAGCGGATGTAGCAGTCTTGGCGATAGCCAGCTACATGTTCCTCCAGGTCTTCATGATCCCTGGGTCGTTCTTCTTGAACGTGCTGGCAGGCTCCCTGTATCCCTTCTGGCTAGCTTTGCTGATGACAACCCTGCTCTCGACGGTGGGCGCGGTTGTCAACTACTTTATGAGCAAGCACCTATTAAAGGACCTGATTAACAGCCTCTTCCCACAGAGAGTGACGTTCCTCAGCAAGCAGATGGTCAGGCATCAAGAGCACGTGCTCAACTACCTAATATGCCTACGGATAGCACCGTTCCTGCCATCGTGGTTCATCAACGCAGCAGCGCCGATTGTGAGCATCCCCTTCAGCGATTTTGTCCTCTCAGCAGCTATTGGGCTCACACCCTACAACTTTGTCACCATTCAGGCGGGAACAACCATCAAACGGATAAACTCAACAGCAGATGTCATGAACACGTGGACTATTTCAATGCTCGTCTTGCTGTCAGCCCTGTCGTTGGTGCCAGTTGCTTTGAAGCGGTACATGAACCGTTGACCGGGGTGCTGCAGTGTCCTTCTTTGAGCATTCAAGATTGTATTTTGGTATAGGCCACCATGCAATGACGAACAGTTGTAGGTAACATGCTTTTAATTTCTCCGTAGATGTAGCATCAGGTGCAAACTCTGTCACAGTGTGATTTTACTCGTGCCATCAGCTGCTGTGCCAGGTGCATTAGCACAGAGAGTATCAATTTTCCGCTCGCAATTGCAAACAATAAACATGGCACCGCCATCAGCAGCTGCACGCTGTCGGCTGTTTTCCCCCCTCGATACCTTTCCCCAACAGCAGTGTGCCACACCACTAGATATAGCAATTTCTTTCATTGACAACATGCATGGATCTTTGCAAATTGGGGGCATCCTTGCTCGTGGCCCATGTCAGGGGGCTTGCACACTCAGGCTGGCCAGTGACACCACGTTGAATTATGAATTGAGGTGTATGAAGCCTCGGCCGTAATGATTATTAATCGTTTATTGCCAAATTGGGTGCAATTAATTGCATTGAATGTAATATTTGACATGCAAGAATTCACTGCCGCGGCGCGGTCATTACATTCAGCGCATTTCTTTTTTCTTTCCTTGTTGAACAAGGGACTTCCAGAGTGAATGGATCACCATGACAATTGTCATCATCGATTAATAAATTGCGGTTGACTGCACATTGAATATGCATATTATGCGACTCAGTACTTTCGGGGACCCGGGTGAAATGCAGGTGAAGTGCATCATGAATGGTACTAAAGCGAGGCTCAGTCGGTGTTCTCAACACGCTGCTCCTCAACAGGTGCACACGAGGCACACCCGGAAAAGCGCTTCAAAGATAAGATCAAGTTTTGACATCATTGCCTCGCATGCAGCACGGTATGACCTTAATGATTCGCAAATCACGTTGGTAAAGAGTGCGATGCAAGTGCTGCACAATGTGCAGCACATTGTCAGCTGTACAGCACTGCAGTAACTTACCTTCAAACAATACACGCGGGCAACTTGATCGGTGTAATCGGCTGGGCACAACCCTCAAGAACACCTTATACACAGCTGCCCCGTGCAACATGATGCATCCCAGTGTTGGTTAACCACTTCACATCAAATGTGAGCCATGTGCATGCACAGAATGCCTTGCACAATTAATTCCAAATGAACAGATCTGCTGCACTACAGTGGGTGGCACCTTTAGAATACCACGTAGAATACCTAGCAACATTGCGATGGCTTTGCCCAACTTCCTGTCCCACCAAACCACAACGATAGCAATCTGTGACAGCTATCACCCGGAAACCCACTTCCCTGAACAGCACATGCCTATGATGCTGGAGTATGTCAACAAAGCTGCAAAATACATCCTGCACAAATAATGGGCCGAGAACAATGATGTGCACGTCCTGCTATGCATGTCCTGCACGGGTTCATGTTCGCGAGATGCGTAAAGCTGCATTCAATGCTTTTACGAGCAAACCAAATTCTGATTGAAAAATTCATTCATGTGTTGAGCAAGCATGCGTTGATAATGCCTTCTTTGTCAGCTGGACAACTCTGTCAAAAAACATACAAACGTTATAGAAAGGACTCGAGTGCACTGTTTGGCATTTCTCTGGCTCAACCTCTCAGACCCTAAATCTCACACCACACTCGCATGATCAAATTATACTCACAAGCTCACTTCCTACGGCGCACAGGCCTCTCCCCCTTCCGTGGCTCCTCTATCGTACCAACCTTGACATCCACAGTATGGGCATGCTGTTGGTAGTGGTGCGGCCACAGGTCGCCCCACCTGCGGTGCCGAGCCATGTAGTAGCCCGCAGGCCCCAGCCACGTGCGCTTGTCAGCCTTGGTCACCAGCTGGCGCAGCAGCGCGCCCTGGGAGGCGTTGGGCCCCCGGGCGGCGCACATGTCGATCATGATGTGCGCGCCGCGCTTCCTGGGAGGCCTGGGGGCACAGAGCTGTTGGCAGCTTGTAGGTGGAAAACGCGTATCTGAACATTGCAGAGATCAAGTGCAACCTAATGCCACCATGCATCGAGCACAGCAACCATTTAGAACATCTGCCGGCTACACCTTGCTTGTACCCCTTGGTTCCTCCTTCTTTGCAATGCCCTTGTGCAACCCCTGCTTATGTGAAAACGCACTCTTACATTAATTGAATAAGGATCAAGTTTTTAGCTATGACTCCCCTCTACATTTGCCCTTACCTTACGGTGCAGAATCTTCATGATTCAGGAATGCGAGTTTACAAATGGCTCGTCCCTTGACAATTTTGAATTGAGGGTTTACATCTGCCACCTGCGCTTACCTGACAATGCGCGACCATGTGGTGGCCGCCTCCCGCGCCGCCTCCTCGTCATCTGCATCCTGCCAATCCCCCTCCCGCTCCTCCCGCTCCCCCTCCTTACCAGCCACACCAGCATCCACGCCAGCATCCACGACACTGCCATGCTGCATCACAGCCAGGGCCCCGTTTTGAGCCACAATGATGGGTTTGCTGCTGTCAACAAAGTCATTGACTTCATCCTCCTCTTCTTCATCTTCGAGTTCCCCCCCTAGCTGCTCCTCTGCATCCTCTGAGCCAGGCGTGAGTCCAGTTGGGACCCGCTCAAATTCTGACTTGAGGTGTGCAACCAGCTCTGCTGTCTTTTGCCTCTCCTCCTCATCATCCTCATCGTCCTCCCCCTGAAGGCAACATAAATCATGACGGCAAACTAGTTGATTGGCTGGAAGGAAAACATACTTGACAACTTCTCATTCTTGGGCCATTCGCTAGGCAAGCGTGCAGCTGTCATTAGGATATGCGCATGGGAAAACTACTTGCAATTTCTGCGTGTTGGAGGAGGCACACACCTGTTTTGAAGAGTTTCCACAGTGAGCATCATTTCATTACAGGAAACATACCTCTTGGAGCGAGTCGAGTATGATTTGGCGGGTAGCCTCATCCAACGTGGTCAGGTCCATCAGGAAATCCTCCTCTCCCTCTTCCTCCTCTTGCACTTTGTCCCCGTGGTCAGCTTGGCCACCCCGCCTGCCTTGCTTTAGAGCTGCCACATCATCGTCATCCAGCATCAAGACATCGCCGGTCTGCACACACCAGGCTAATCACAAAATCGGCCAACAAACACTGTAGACATTGTCCAGTCAATGCAAATCAAATGGCTGCAAACATTGTCCCTTCCCCCATCCCCAACACACAATGTCCATCCATCATTGATGGGCAGTGGTGCATGGCACTCACCTTTGGTGCCCCGCCGGGGAACGCAATCGGCAACTCTGGTGAATCTGGGTCCAGCGCGTGGAATCGCTCCACCGCCACCTGCTGCACTGAGGATCCCCGGGGGCCCCTCCGCAGGATGACGAATGAGAAGCGCTCATCTTGGTGTGCTGCGGGTGGGCGGGTACCTGCAGTGATGCAACCATGAACCGATATCAAGATAGGTTCAGACCTCATGGCACTAGCCTAGGTACTTAAGCATGTGCTGTTCCCTGAACCATCTGTGCAGCTCAAGCGTATATGAATAATTTAACATTTGACCATGGTGGTAAAGCTAAATTTGGTTGATGGCATTGCTAATCTGTCTCAACTAGCATACTATTTGTTGACATGCTTTTCTTATGAACAATGGTTCACACAAGTCCTGAAAATAATGTTCCTCCTGATATTGCTGGCCAAAGTCAAACTCGCCCCTACCTGGAGTCAACTTGGCCAGGCGCTGTGCCGCAGTGCGCTCAAAGCGCTGCACAAAGTGGCACCACGTTTCATGGCCCTTCATGGGGCACGCGCCATCATGTGGGCAAGGGGCCACTACATGCGCCCCAGGCGGGGGCCCCTCCCCTTCACTGGCCATGCTGATTGTCCTCCCCTGGCGGCGGGCATGCTGCTTCACAAGCAACCGCTCGGCATCCAGGATCTGGAACGGCGGGACCATGGTCAGCAAGATGGGCAGGATCACAGCGTGGTTTCCAGTCAGTGCAAATACAAATAAAAGTCAGCAATGACAACCACAATCACGGGGAAGCCTTGTGTGCAGATACTGACTGACGCCATACTACTATACTACAGCCAGCCATAACTGCGACGCACCAGCCAGTAAGCAGCACCGTCAGCATATCGTTCACCTAACAATCACCATACCTGCTGCCTGGCATCCAGGATGTGCGTAGAGCCGATAGGCGTCCCCGGCTCAATCAGCACCAGCACATCCCCCGTGCGGCTCCACAGCGTGTCCACCATGTTTCGCCTGGACTTGGCATCCGCCTGCTCCGCCAGCACATAGGCAGCAACCACCAGGTTGGCCCGGCTCTTGACAAGTGTCCGGTTTCGGTGCACGTCGGGCATGCGAGTCATCCACTGGATCTGCGGCATGTAGGGCGCGGACAGGTCCTCCAAATCCGTCATCTCCACAACGTCACCAGCACCTGGGCAGCATCGGAATTAATTGGAAATAAAGACAAGGATTTTAATGCAAAGAGTGTTGAACAGGCAGAGATGCATTATTATAAAACACTAAACATGTACCTGGGCCTGGACAGTTTGATAAGGTAATTGAAAACAGTGGTTGTTGGTGAGAAGTAGATTAGGATGACGCATTTGAAGAAAATGCGACGGTGAGCACAATGCTATGGATTGCCAAGTCAGCATGTTTTAAATTGTGAGAAACGTGCACCACGTTTCCACGACTGGCCACAGCATCGTGTATACAACCACCCTACCTTGTGCCAGCAGCTGCAGCGTCTTTTCTTCGCTGTCCTTTCGCAGGCGCATCTCGATAGCGTAGCCAAGCCGCGCCATGGCCCCCGCGGGCTCCACCGCCAACACAACGCCCAGGCGGCGGCCCCACACCTGCCACGGCACAAAATTAGGATGTGCTGAGGGGTACTGATCGCATATTGCTTTTACCTCTAGTATTGGTGCATTGCTGCGACCTGCCACTTTTGACAACCTCCTTCTGCAGCTAGAGGTACACTGCTGCATTTCCCCTAGTGGCGATGGACCTCTGGCGGCAACGTGATGCATTTTTATGGCAGCGTGATTAATCCATGACGGCAATGACATGTACGCTCATGACAGTGTGGTGCTCCCCTGGATGGCAATGCAATGCACCCCATTGTGCTTGTGACGCCGCCTCTTCCCGCCGCCCTTTATCCTTGCGGCACCACGCCGCCAACCCTTGCACCAGATCTGTGTGGGGATAAGATATATTTACATCCAAGCAAGTCTGCACGCACCTCCCGCGCTGCCCACGTGGCGGTGCCCGGCCCCGCCCCAAAGTCGCACATCTTTGTGGGCTCAAAGCCAGGCAGGCGCTCCTTGAGCTCATGCAGCACGCGGTAGATGGCGGCGTAGCAGGCGGGCATGCGAGTGGCCGCGTACGCCGCAACTGAGGCATCGTCGTACACAATGCGCTCCGGCTCAGGCGGCGGGCCAGGCTGGGGGGGTGCGCCTGCTTGCAGGAGGTTGTGCGTGAGAGGGATGCCTACCAGTCACCACTAACAATGGTTGGAGCAGTGTCAATGCAACTAAATGACAGTACCATGCTGTATTTTAGCAGAGTATGGCAGGGGATGGCCTCACTGCCACGTCATGCCTTCAAATTCCTTGACATGAGTGTATAGAAACTTCCACTACTCGCATTGCCCGCAGCCCACCATGCCATGTTCAGTGCACCTGTTTTCAACGCCTTGGCCTCCTTATACCCCTTGTATTCCTGCTCCAGCCAGTCAGGCAAGTCCACATTGCCAGCTGCCTTGATGCCAAACAGCTGCTTCTTCCACTCAGCAGCTTCCTTCACCACGGACTTGCGCTCCACGCCCGCGAGGTTAAGCGCTGTGGCATGTGCGCCCCCTCGATGCACGGTGCGTGACATGCGCTGCAGGTGGGAGGTGAGCTGCTTGCCGCGCTGCCGCAGCTGCTTGGCGTTCTTGCCTGGCGTGAGAGGGGGTTGGTTAGGGTTTAGTGGGGCAGGCTTTAGGGCTGCGAGGGGTGTGAGAGAAATTGCGCAGGGGTGACCAATGAGTGCAGTCATATAAGAACAGGACACGGCATGCATTGCACAGTTGGAGAGCAGCCGCTGGCCACGATGTGCTTAGCAAAGAGTGCATTGTGCTCAGCGGACACTTGATATCCGCGCAGTATTGACTCCATGGGCGCATCTGCTCTACAGCACTGCTGATACTGTGCAGCACACACAGCTGCAGACTGCATCACCATTGGCGCGTCCAGCCCTGCGCACCTCCTAGGGTCTCCTCCAACGCAGCCACTATGGGGCCCGGCAGCGACACCATGCCTACATGCTGCGCGGCTATAGCGGCTGCAACCTCTGCTGGTACCCGGCGCTGAACCTGGGGGGGGGCACTGGGTGGTGGCACCATCGCTGCCGCCGCCTGACACGAACACAGGCCAGGTGGGTTTCCAAGTAGCCCCATATAGGTGACATAAACTATTCCCAGAAGAAATACTGACATTGGGTGTAGTTTGGCTGCGGTAACGTGTTGTTCAGGCAACAGGAATGCGGCGGTACTAACGTCATACGCAATGCATGCAATGCATCTGGCAAAAGCAGCATGGTACCATCAATATGTTTCTGTGCAACCCCAAGCTCTGCAAATGCAGTCAATCTTAGCATGAAAATACACTGATTGAATTATGAATTTCCGCAGCTTTGATGATATGTATACAGACAGCAGCATTGCAACCGTTGTTCTTGCAATGCATGCATATGGCACCCAATGATCCAAGTGCATCAGCAATAGCCAGGAGGACTACTGCATTACGTATGGCTAGGCCACCCACCTCTGACAGCCGCGGCTCGGCTTGAGAAGCTACAGCCCTCAGCAGGGTCCAGCCCTTTGCCTGGCCACCTAGTGACAGCCCAACCCATGGAAGTCGCCGCCTCATGGCTCCTGACATGGGTTTGTCACCCACCAATGCATGTTGAAACGCCAAAATTGCAGGGGTTGTTCTTAGAAGGGCAGGTATGCAGAGGTAAATATGGGCTGCAAAGTTGTGTGCCTACGGTGTACAACTTTCTGTCAGGTAACGAGTTGGGTCCAGCCTCACGCGTGTCGTCTCTGTTGCATTGTGTGGAAACGTGCAAAGTGCAAGCAAGAGCCACCCTAGGGCGTTGTGCGTTGTGCTTTCAATTGATGATGGCTGCCCACCAAAAGGGGGGATAGAAGAGTGATCCGAACAAGGGGTGGCAGCCGTTTCAAAAAAACGGGCAGTCAAAGTCTGGTCAAATCCTACAATCACAAACCCTGTTTCGGGCCACGAGTTGGCTGCACGCTGCCAACCTAGGCGACAGCTGGTTTCAGTTATCATAAGGCCGTGTTGGACGCCCGACAGCACCCAAACCAAGCACATTCACACAGCACGCTTAGAACACTCTTGTGAAACCGTGTTCCCGGCCTAGCCAGGGCATGTAGCTGTGTCCCTTCAGCAGTTCTTGCGTTGCAGTTGCGGTTACCCAGACAGCACCATTACTGGCTACAAAACCATTTGAACAGCAATCAACCGAGGCAGTTCTACTTCCTGCATATTTGCCTGTATCGGCACATAGTTGTCAGCCAGTGCGTGCATTTTACGATAGGGTGACTGCACCCATCCCCACCCATCGGCCCCATGCAGACGGCTACGTGAGCCAGCGCAAGATGGCCGCGCTCGCTGCGGATGCAACTACTGTGTGTTTCGGCACACGGACCGTCCTAAGAAGGTACGGTGTAGTCCAGGCCTGCGAACACTGCTCTGGCAGGACTGTGCAGCCACGACACTGGCGACTTGACAGCACGTTGTTTCACAGGGCAAGGCTTCCGGGACAGTGCTTTCCAGGGTTTCAAAGCCTTCCTTTCCTAGTTGGGAAGAAATGCGTGAAAATCGCTTCGAGGAGGCCTCGACTGAGCAACCCAGGTGGGCAAGGACTTCGATTTTGGGCGCCCATGCATGCATTCTGCGCAAAATACAGGGGTGGGCAGCAAGGGCAGCAATCACACGCATTGCGCTCCTTGCTGCAAGCAATGCACTGGGCATATACACGTGCATCGTTCTTGCACTGACACGGTGGACACTTCACGCCTCTACAGGGGTTTTGGGCGTGTACACTGCGCCGAGGGTCACCTCCAGCGCTGGCCCCAGCCACAACCAGGGCCCAAACAGCGGCGTGGTACTCAAGGTCTACCAAAAGGAGCTCCCGCTTGGCCGTCTGCACAAACTCAAGGTATAAGGCACCACAACCTGCACCCAATTGTGTGCAGTTTGCCAAGCCATTGCACTAAACTAACTGCCAAGGTTCCCCTAGTCACTGAACAAGGTGTTTGGCTTTGCACCAGGTCCAAGTGACAGAAACCAGCGATGGGGAGCAGGTTGTGCAGCTGGAAACCCAACATCCAGGCAGCCTGCTGCTGCACTGGGGTGTGGAGGGTGGCCGCGGCTACAGGGGGGGGTGGCGCCTACCGGGACCCGCCTTCTGCCCAGAAAACACAGAAACGTACAAGGACCGCGCGCTACAGACGCCCTGCAAGTACGTACACACCTGTACACGCGTAATTTTTGAAGTATTGCACTCCATGGAGCACAAAGGTGGTCTCTTTGACATAACCTGATCTTGGCTGCTACGATGGTAGGCGTAGGTTCCCTGTGGGGTGCAGCGCATACAGAACGGCATGGCTCAGTCTTCCAGAGCAGATGTCACCTGCAGGAAAATAAAATGGAAAGGGAGGGTGCTGAATGGACGCGTGAGTGGTGGTGTGTGCAAACCTGTGCTGTGCATGCCTGCATATAGCTGAGTCGCTGCAACCCCTGGCCTTGTAGGGTTCTGCGCCAGGGTTTCCAAGGGCTGGAGCTCAAACTTCCGCGCGATGAGGCCTCGGACTACCTCCTGTTTGTGGTCAAGGACGAAACCACAGGCACCTGGTACGATTACCAGGGCACAAACTACAAGGTGCCTCTGCGGTCGGACCACAAGGTTGCGCTCTCTGCTGCGGAGCGCCTGCAGGCCTTTGATGCGAACATCCCCCAGGACCTGGCGGGGGCGTGGGCGTACAAAAAGTGGGAGATTGCAGGCTGCCCTAGGAGGACGCAGGAGGCGGCTGATGCCGACTACCAGCGGGCGATACAGGTACTGGTTGTGTGCTGGTCAGTGTGCGCTGCTGCGAGGGGGGCAGCACTGGCTAGGCACGCGTGTTTGCATGTATTCAAACCTTCATTTTGTTCAGTCTTCCTCAGTTGGATGTTTCAAATTTTGAACTCCCCAGGCAATCATAACCGACAGCCGTGCTCCGCCTAGGTCCACACACCCAGCCATTTTTCACAGCATGCATTGCAGATGTTTCAAACATGCTACTTGATCTATAGCTTCAAAGTCATCTACCCTTTTACAGTTGTCCATTTGAAGTGGTCAAACCTTGTTTTTTCCCAGCCACAAGTCAACATCCACATGCGTTTGCACCCAAATCACATGCTTACCCACCCCCTCCCACATGACTGCAGGAAATTAAGACCATGCTGTTTCCGGGGCAAAACGATAGTAATGAATGTATTTTAAGAAAGGTTCTCCCACTGCTGCAGGAAATCAAGACCATGCTGTTCATCGGCAAGCCACTGGAGGAGCTGTGGAAGGTTGCGCAAGGGTCGGTAGGGTATGAGGAGTACATGGCGTCTGCCCTCAACAACGGCTCAGCAGCTGCATTCCAAGCCGCCACCAGCCAACCGCAGCTCAAGGCGCCAGCCCCGGGCCTGCCGTACATCCCAGACGACCTGGTACGCACTTTAATGGGGCCAAATTGGGGTCTTCTTTTTCTTTCAAATGGTTCCTGGGTTTGGGCTTGATGAGTTTCGGGCGGGGCGCAGAAAAGGATGGTGGTTCACTGGGTTTTGAGGCGGTAGAAGCGGAATTTTGGTGGTGTACTCCAACTGCCGGGAGAAACAAGTTCACTATGCGTCGCATCAACCAGGGCAAAGCTCCACTAGTGACATAGTGGCATCGTCTGTTGCTGTTACCCAGCCATACAGTAGTTTGAAGAACGTTCACCGGGTTGCATTCACGGACCTCTCTCACGGACCTCTCACATCAGCATCCAAACAATCTGCCATTCTCATGCCCCCCACCTTTGCATCCCTTCCAGGTGGCCACCCAGGCCTACATCCTGTGGGAGCGGGCAGGCAAGCCCTCAGGCACGGACTTTGGCCACAAGGCGCGGCTGCAGCTGGAGGACAGCCTGCGCGCGGGACTGGGGCTGGACGAGATGGAGCGCATGCTGCGCGCACCTGTGCCGCAGGAGCCCAAGCACCCCGACCCAAGGGGGAAGAAGCGCAAGAAGAAGGGGCCAGCGCACAGCAACGGCCACCTGTCAATCGCGCTAGGTGCGGGCAGCAAGGGTTGTGCATTGGATGCAGGATGCGAGCGGTGCTGTCGGGGACAACCATTGGCTGTCAGGATGCGATCAGAGGATGCATTGATTGTCAGGTTGCAATCAGAGGATGGAGGCATTGGTTGTCAGGATGCGGTCAGAGTTGTCAGAATGCAAACATGCCTATCAGGGTAGAATGCACTGCATTTCTTTGGGCTCCCAGGGAGCATGCGGGGGCATTGGAATATATGTATGTACTGAGCTTGTCTTGGTTTTCTTCAGGCTCGGGGTTCTCCCAGGAGCTGGGCTTGGACGCTGCGCAGCTGAAGCACCTGCTCAACATGCAGCCCCCGCTGCTAAAGCAGGAGCTGACACAGGAGCAGAAGAAGCCGCTCACTGACCTCATCCATGCGGTGGCAGTCGACCCAGCTACGCAGTGGTACCGGGTGAGTTGGCCAGTAGGTTAACTGCTGTTTGCGGCAAAAATATGATGGAAGTATTTTTTATTGTAACTGGAAGTCGTTGGTTGCACGGCATCTACGTTGTTGTATGTCCCACGTGCATATACGCACAACGCTGTGAGACATGTGTTCCAGCAGTACAGCCGGACCACATTGTGCCTTGTTTCGCCCCAACTGACCCAGCGCGCTTCCAAACCCTCTAGGTTTTTGAGCTGGGCGCCAAGGCGCAGCTGCTGGTGTCAGTCAAGCAGGGCTTTGGCGAGGACGCGCCCCTCAACGTGGCCTTTACCACAGACGCCCCCACCCCCCTGGTGCTGCACTGGGGTGTGAAAACCAACAAGGCGGCGGAGTGGACCGCGCCCACCATCGACATCGTGCCCGAGGGGAGCGAGCTGCTGGATGACGGCCTGTCTGCAGACACCTCCTTCCAGACGTGCGGGGATGCCGAGTGCAGCGTGGAGCTGGATGGGCAAGAGATCAAGCTGCAGCGGATTGTGATCCAGGTGCCCAGCAGCCATGGGTTGTCAGGTGCGGCGCTGGATAGGGGCTCATCATCAGGGGTGGTAAACCAGGAGCCCTGATAAGGGCCTTGATGAGGGTCTTCGATGATGTACAGGATAGGGTCCTGGGTACAGCGCATAATAGGGGTCTGGAGAGGGTCCAGGCCATTTGTGCCCAGGATGGCCAGTGTGTAGTATGGTTTTCATAAAGGTTATTGCATGGATGTAGGGCTGGGCATGAGGGCAGGGCTCGCAAGTGACTGGTGTGCACAAGGGTAGGCGCTGGTCATTTGTGGACTTAATGCCTTAATTAAATCGCTAAGGTGCCATGCTGGTGGAATGCACGTAACCAATGTGTAGTGGTATGCACGGCAAATAGTCGCGGTACAAAACGTCTCCTCACCTATCCAGGCATCATGTTTGTGCTGCGATCCGAAGACTCCTCCCGCTGGTGGACCGACGGGGATTCAAATTTCAACGTGCCGATCCCGGGGGGCAGATTCGAGCCTGTCCAGGATCCCCTGGCAGGATTCAACGACTCCATTTCCAGGACCATCATTGAAGCAGAGTGCTTTGAGGAGTCCTGGAACCTTGGGCTGCGCTACAACGTGGCGTCTGAACTGCTCAACCACGTGCTGCAGGTGGGGGGCTGGGGAATGGTGGCAACTGCGGGGGGGGGGGGGGGGGGGGGCACAGGGGCCGGCCGCGTT